>LQNS02276481.1:13587649-13634632 GCA_001587735.2 Parhyale hawaiensis | reverse complement strand
GGTTGGGCCAGGTTAGGTTGGGCCAGGTTAGGTTGGGCCAGGTTAGGTTGGGCCAGGTTAGGTTGGGCCAGGTTAGGTTGGGCCAGGTTAGGTTGGGCGAGGCTAGGTTGGGCGAGGCTAGGTTGGGCGAGGCTAGGTTGGGCGAGGCTAGGTTGGGCGAGGCTAGGTTGGGCAAGGCTAGGTTGGGTAGTGCTTATTTTAGTGCTTCTGGTGGTTGTGGCGCGGCAAGAAAGCTTACCTACTTGAACGCGCACACAGTGTTGAGCTTTCACAGAAGGGTGAGTCTGACGCCAGTGCTTCGAGGCCATCCTCATTGCTGGTTGGGACAGTGTCCTTATAGAGGTTTTGTGAGTGTCAAAAATGCTAATTGCTGCAGCATTGTCGAATACCGCTGCCCTAGCTAGGAAATGAGTACCTACCCGACCTTGAGAACACAAGCACAGCACTCTACCATTCGACAACTGTAAGAACATTGACGTCACACTTATGACAACTAGTTAATATTGAGCTTACAAGTACATTCTTGAGTTCACCTATGCTCTGCGTCCTCAACGTGTTGACAAAACGAACTTCTTACGTTATTCCTCCCTGATAATGCGGATGAAAACCGAAGAAAATCGCTTTCCACCAAATCGCTTTCCACCAACAGGGGCAGCACGTTCAAGGCATTTGTCTCGAATTTCCAAACTTCAGAGACTTCCATAGCCAAAGTTAGGCAGCTATGAAGCACATTTTCCGTTTGTCAGTCCCTAGCGTATTTTTGATTACGTACGGGAACAATTTTTCATATGGGAACACATCCCCAATTCGTGAAGTATATCTAGTGTGGATAGTTCAACTCATTTACGACTTTCAATAATAAATTTTTTAGTGACTTCAAAATCGTAACAAAATCTTCCTACAGAGAGGAAATGCCTCTAAATTCGAACTTTTAAGCCCCTCAAACATTTAATAATAGTTTTAGAAGCTATCTCAAAATTCGTGCTGCTTCCTAACGAGCTTCTTCATGAAATTTCTCAACGCTCTAGATCTTAAAATAAAATTTTCTACGTGTAGGCAGTACCAATCTAACCACGCGTTCTTCCTTCAAAAGGACAAGCACTGATGGTTCCAAACATTTACCTACATTTTTAACACATCAAACATAAATAACATTTCTCAGTTTTAGTAGCTGATGCTAAACGAGGGCCTGCTTGTAAATGACAAGTGCTGATGGTTCTAACCATTTGCGTCCTTCAAACAATTTTTTTAAAAGTTTTTCCACTCGCCTCAATCTAAGGCAAAACTTTTCTCTCGCTTCTGCGCAAGAAACGAAAATTTATGCTAATGTGAAGAGAGCTTGCGGCGAGTCTCTAGCTGCGTAACTTTGCTATCCCTTGGCTCTGAACTTTCGAATTTCACTGATTCGCTTTACCTTCCGCTTTATTAATATACCTGTGTGGCCGGCCGTCAAAAATGACGGCAGGTTGCACGAGTTAATTAATTTACCTGTGTGGCCAGCCGGCAAAGATGACTGCAGTTTTGCATGAAAATAACTATTGATTGACTTTATAGGTGTTACTTCTACATATTATAAGAAACCTCCTTATATAATAAAACGCTTCGTGTATTTATATTGTATCCACTTTGAAGGAGATGGATAGGCGCAAAATAAGCCAGGTTGCAGATTTTGTAAATTGATGACCAGCTTACAGAAGCTGATCTTTATCCCTTTATCTGAAGACACTTCTTGCTTGAAACTTCTTGAAATCGGAACAATATGTATGCAGCTTCTGGAGTCCGATTTTATTACTTTCTTCTCTCAGATCACGACGTATGTATATCCGGCAGATGACTTGCGGAGCGCTCACGAGACGATGATCTTTCACGGGTGGTAGACAACTATTTCTTCTGGCTCACTGCCTTTTTCTTCTTCTTCTTCTACAGCAGTATTATTCCCGTTCAAAGGAAGGTCGCCGAAGCAGATCTTGCTATTCCATGTATTTCTGTCCATTACCATGTGCTCCTCCAGCTCCATACCACGCATATCATCCCTAACACTGTCGTTCTCTGAAGTTGCGAATTTTGTTTCATAGCCCAAAATTTTCGGCATTTCAGTGAAGCAGATATTTAAGTTCGCCAGACCGCATCTAGGCTACGGAGCGCGGACATGCATTCAAGCTGGCTGGGGTTACATTCAAGTTTATTGCAGTGTTTTACTCAATATTTACTTCTGTCTCTCTCTATTGAAGACGCACGCCCAATCAAGACGGAGACTTGAGACTACTACAGTCTCAAGATCGAAGATCTGCTTCAAATGCATGGAGAGACATGAATCGTCTATGCGATACAGTCAAGAAAGACTTGCAGCAGTAAGGTTACAGAAGTGAATGAGAGCTGCTGATAAGCGTGAGCGGGAAAATGTGGAAACGACAAGTCAGAGAAAAAAGCCCTAAGGTTGTAAGCTCGACAAAGGATCAATGAAGAAAACGAAGCAAGTCAGAGAATAGAAGATTCCGCAACGGCCTATATTAATAAAAAATATCGATTATTGCGTGCATTTTTTTACGCGCGGGTCCACTAGTTATATATAACTTGAGTAACCGGTTGTCAAAAATGGTAATAGCAAATTTGCCGTGACGCTGAATTTGTGTTTATATTGATAATGGAGGATGCATTTTCTGCACAGTCTTGCAAAATGACGGCAAAACCTATTTACGGACAGAAAATCCCGTTTTATTTGCTCTTCTGCTTGGTTCTGCTGTGAAGAAAGTCTTCTCCATTTCTTTCGTGGATATTCCAATATTCGCATCATGAGCTCAAAAACAAAAAAAGCTCTACTGTGGGAAGGGAGTGAAATTCAAGTTTCAATTCTTAGCTTTTAAATTTGGCAAAACAACGACCCCGTTGTCATTGAGAAAATGGATGTTTTCGTACGTAATAGTGTGGTGGAGACGGACATATCCACGGACCATGTAAGCATGCAAGCAACCAACCAACCAACCAACCAACCAACCAATGTACCAACAAACTGTGCATTATTGTATGGATGAACATACCTGCTGCTACGTACTGTAGAAATCTTGCTGAGCGTCATGCAGGATACGCACAAATTGCTATCTTTCGCTGATGAGAAGAAGCCCGTAGGTGATTGTTATAGAGGCTTGACTTAGCGAAATGAACCGCGATACTTTCCATTACTAATTTAAAATAAATAGTAATATTTATGTATTTTGTGTCTCATCCCATCAGCTTTTGTTAGAGTTTCAATTAACCGTAAGCTGCCAGCCATCTCATAAAAAAAGGACAAATATCCTCATAAGGAACTAGCGGCGAATTCGCCAGGTTCAGCCACGTGCCCACAAATATCCTCATGAGGAACTAGCGGCGAATTCGCCAGGTTCAGCCACGTGCCCACTAATGTTAATTTTTCCCACTATGTGAAATAGTGGAGTGTGCACTGGCACACAAAAGAATGATCATTGATGTTTATAAATTATGTAGTAGTTATATTTCCTATAAATTTCGTGAACTTCAAAGCAGAAAAACACTATGCAAGAGTTTATAAGAGTTATTTCTGGTTTCACTATTTTATGTTCTTAGGTCCAAAAGTGGCCTCAGACGCTGGCGGCCAAAATGGGAAAAATGGGATTTTCCCAAGAGCTATTATGAACATGTCCAGACACGGTCATGCAGGCTAGCGCTCAAGTGTGTGCCCGCCGTATCCAAGATACCTTCTCCGCAAGCAAAATGTTGGCTACCTGGAAATTTTTTTCTTCAGTATTAGATAGGGGGAAAAGTTTTAATGCTCTTACTTTCATAATTATTTTCCTAATAGCTCTTGAGAAAATCCCATTTTTCCGTTACCGACTTTTGGCTGCCAGCATCAGACCTAAGAGTCGAGTGCTGTAACGGTCTATGCTTGTTGTATGGGTCGTTTCATTTATGTTTAGAAATTTATAGTTCCATGTATTCATGTACTTATGAATTCGGTAATTCGCTTAGTGGACACGCTCTGGCAGTAGTATTATTTACTTTTAACGAGCCGTAGTATGTATATACTTGATCGCCATACATTTCTGTGAAAATATAATGAAAAATTTTATTAAGTAAAAATCAACTGCGACAAACTGACATTATTTAAAGTGCGTATTTTGCCTTTTCAATTATTTATTCATTATCTTTATTTGGCAGTGCTTCCTCTAACACTTCTGTTTCTTCTCTGTAGCAATAAAATTAACGATTACTACGCAGCTCAGTAAATTTAACTTTATGGTCTGGTATATAGATATACCCTCATTTTAAAGAACCGAATCATAACATAGAACCAGCATCTCGGAAATCATATATGTATGTAAATCTATGCGGATGAGATGATAGCCTATGCAGTTTAAACTATAGTACGGAATATTAGAAATATATAAGAAAATACGAACGAAATGATTAAAAAAACACGTGGCACTCAGGAAAAAATGCGCTTATTTATATGCCGTGGGGTTGAGTATCGTACTAAAAATAAAAAAATTAAATGAATGTAAAAATACCGCAAGACATTTAAATACCGAAAAAATCAACAGAATTGAATTCACTAGAAACTACAGAGAAAAATGCATCCGGTAGAAGGTGTCATAGAAGTTAAAAACCGTAAAAGTTTCACAAAAATATAACTGGAAAATACTTATAATGGAACGTGTAATGGGAAAAGTACTGTGGGAAAACTACATGCTGTAGATAATATGCACTGCGAACCCACCTTTTTCTTAGGCGGACTGCCGAAGAAAAATGCGGCAGCGCTCTCGAAGCTCCCGAATTTGTCTCAATAAACACCCCCGGCGGAGGTCATGGCGATAAATGCCGCGTCATTCGCTCTAGTTGCCGATTTTTGGACCGGGACTTCGGTTGGTCGACACACCCGCGTCTGGGGTGCTTGGCGACATCTTCGGTGTCAGAAACAACTGGTGAAATAAGTCTACGTCTAGCCTTCGAGAAAAAGGTTTTTTATCAAGAAATTTAGAACTGATCTTTTGTGACGCTGTAGAAATACCATATTTACCTCTGCCAAGGAGGTTATGTTTTCGTCCAGTTTGTTTGTCTCTCTTTCTGTCTGTCTATCATCAAGATAACTCAAAAAGTTAGGGGCGGATTTTGACGAAACTTACACCGATTGTTAGGTAGTATGTTAGGAGGAACAGATGAACAACTTTTGGTGAAGATCCTTCCATCCGTTTGTTTGTCTGCCTCATTTTTCTCAATGCTATAACTCAAAAAGTTATAAACTGATTTTTATAAAAGTTACGTGAGTTGTTATGTCTATCACGAAGACTAAATGACAAAATTTTTGTGATGATCTGTTTGTCTTTGTGTTCGGTTTTATGCGTGTTAGCGCAATAACTCAAAAAGTTTTCAATGGATCTATATGAAATTTACTGGAGTTGTTAGTAATGTTGAAAGACATGCGGGTAAATGATTAAATTTTGGTGCAGCTCGGTTGGTTCGTTTGTATGTTTGACTTATGTTTGTCATAATGTTTGTTAGCCAAAAATTCAAAAAGTTTTGCATGGATCTTTATGAAATTTACAGGAGTTTTTAGAATGTTGAAAGACATAAATAATAAAATTTTGGTGCGGATCGTTTGGTTCGTTTGCATGTTTCACATATGTTTGTCATAATGTTTGCTTGCAGCCTAACTCAAAAAGTTATGAGCTGATCTTAAAAAAAAGTTGCAGATACTTTTAATACTATCAAAATGCACAAATAATTGGATTTGGGAGTTGATACAAAGAAAATCTTGGATTCAGAGCAATTTGAATTTTTCGTTACCGTTGCCTTACTTGGCGGAGGTATGCGCTCTCAGAATGCTCTAGTTTTTAGAAATGTGTTGTATGATGTATTGCTAGCGTTGTAGAGCACCAGTGTATTTTAGGAAATTTATTGGCGTTTGTAGCGTTCTTGTAAAGTGTGCTTAAAAATGGACTGGTAAGTATTTCCATCGTGTAAAAAAAAAAGGTGCGTTTAAGCAAAAGCGTTAGTGAGTGTTCGTAGAAGTCTCGAAGAAAGTGTTTATAGAACGCATTTAATGATCTATAAATAGTGCGTTTTAAAAAAATTGGTAATGCTTCCGAAAAAGAATATTGCATATACTCGTAGTGTTCTAGAATAAGTGTACTTAAAAATTACGCGTCACACCTAGAAATACCAGAATGCAGAAAACTTTGAAGCCTGATGTGACTGTGTGACTGAAGTTGGTAGCTTCCCTTTCTTTCTCGAGTGTCAATTGCATTTGAATTTCGAAAAATACATTTCATAAAATACACTTTTTTAGAGCATTGCAATTAGCTAATTATAATGGACTCGATATTATAGACTGTAATTCCACGATAGATACGTATTATTTACACAGCACTTGCTGTGGAGAGGCCATGTATTTTACATGCGTTTGAAAGAATATATATCAAGAAACACGCTTTTAGATAGAGTATTCCTTATGCTTGATTGAGTCCCTGTATAAATTAAGATCTCGACATACGTTTATTTACCTAAGACAGCGTATTTAATATACGTTTGAAAACTGGTAGCTACATTGTGCTTAAGATTTCATATGGCTGTCTGTGATTGGCCCTGGCTATTTCTAAGCATTGTAAAACGTGCTGTTGCCCCTAAACTAACGCGTCTTCTCGTGTACTGAGAGAAAATCTTGCACTAGCCGTGCTGAATGGGCACACCGAAGAGGGTATTACACAGGCATTCGTTAATTGCTTACCTTGAAAGTCACATAAATTATTATTGAGAAGTTTGAAACACTTTGGAAATTACAGGTCTGAATGGATATCTGCTGGCCTTTTTTTTTGCTGTTCACGTGTTCCGTGTCGCGCTTCCGAGTATCTGTAATATTTTATTGTATCAAGCAATGAATTTTTGTCGTCACGAAGTCGGAGCACTCATGTAGCAAGTGCCGCAGCGCTGAGAAAATTGCTAGGAAAAAAGGAAAGAAAAAAATGAAAAGATGGGGGGGGGGAGGGCTTTCAGAATCGAAATTATTGCACTTGCGCAATGAGGAACCTTTATGCGATGTATTTTAGGAAGTAGATAAGCTGAAGTAAGACAAATTAATGTACAAACTAAAGCAGCATTCCAAGTTGCAGCCCCTCAGGGGGCATAGGATGAACCATGTTAGTTAGGTTCACTCATCTTCTGTTATGGGGAGCAGTGTCCCCAGGGGATTGCGTAAGTTACCTCAGTCATAAGCTAGGCCTTCGGGACGACTATCTTATACGTGCCTACTTTACTCCCTTCCATTATCATACATACTCCTACTGCTGATCGTTTGTTTTCTTCTTCCTCTTCTTACCCGAGTTGCTGTTCCCATGCGCGTTGATCCTGTGTGGGAACACCTTCGTGAATGGGTTCTCCGTTTCTCTTGGCATACTATATATCCCCTGCTCTTTCCTCTGTGGTATCGTCCTGCTCGGAAACAGAGGTTTAAACTTTGTGACTATAACTAACTATACAATAAAATAGTCCAAAATTACAGAACCCAAAGCTGGCAATTAATGCTAACGAAGATTTCAAATTGGTCTAGAATATAGGATTTATTTCGGATCATCACCAAAATATAATCATCTGTTCCCTGTATTATCCTTTAACGGTTGCTAAAATTTTATGGAGATCCGTCCAGAACTCTTTGAGTTATGTTGATAAAAAGTAAAAAAAGGGACACACAAACACCGGCCAAAGCCTAACTTCGTTGGTGGAGGTAATAAGTTTACAAATATTGTAATGTAAATTTGTAATATTTCGTACGTGTACAGTTATAGAAATGTATATTACTCCGATTCAAATATATAATATTTAACATGCCGATGAATCAATGTTGCATGTGGTGAATATTGAATTTTTTACTTGCAACGGTATTATTAGAATTGAGTAACCGAAATTGAATGCGCTCAAGCATAACTTTTATTTCTGTGTGATACTTGCCCATAACTGCTACTTACATAAGTATTTGGATTAATCTACGATTTATATTGCAACTTGGCGGTCTCGTGTCCTGAAATGATCTATTTTTATGTTGGGTGGCAGTAAGATTAGAAGTTACTGGAAATGCGTGATGAATGATGATCATACATGTCTCTACAATATTCAGGTACTTCAAGGCTCATTGAATCTCCTATTGGTCATCAGTCATTGTTTTGTCGTTCTAAATAATGACAAGTTCATACGTTTGTCAACCGAACGAGTTTCTTTAGTAAATTGTCGGAACGTTTTGTTGAACCCCCTCTGTCACCACTGTGTGTCTACCTGCTAAAAATTAACTGCTACGTGCATAGTCGTCAAATCAGTTTGCCTATATGTAACCCGATCGAAAATTTATAGGCATTTATCGGCTGCCTACGATTGTTAGTCGTCAAATCAGTTTGCCTATTTGTAACCTGATCGAAAATTTATAGGCATTTATCGGCTGCCTACGATTGTTAGTCGTAAAACCAGTTTTGCCTATTTGTAACCTGATCGAATATTTATAGGGATTTATCGGCTGCCTACAAGAAATGAGTGAGTGGTATCGGAAAACATCGGACAAATGCCCATAAATGTCTGACTGGGAAGTGACTGCGTTTTTGCATCGCCCCTCAGGAGGCCCGGGTTCGAGTCTCGGACGCAACGTAACGGATCTCGAGCACTCCGGCACCGAGAGGCGAGGGGGAGTCTCAAATTGGCACTCGTCACTGACTGCTTCTTCTGCACTTCACACTACCAAAGATTCAAAATTCGAAAATTTAGGGAAAAGAAAACCTCGTTAGGTGTATCCACTGTAGGCATGCGAGTTAATTTTAAATAGTATCACTAGCTATGAGCTTGCAGTGCTTTGCAATTGTGTGCGATGTAAACGGATACAGCCACGCATTCGGACGCAGAGCAGGGGAACCTCGTTCGGTTGGCTATCGTATGAGCACCGCTTTACAGTGCTAAATTGCTAAAATTATTTGCATTTATATGTATCGCCAATATTACTCTTTCTAATCAATGAGTGTCGTGTATTAGCGATCTATTTCCCTATACAAAAGCTATGCATCATGTAAATTGCCCAAGACACTGACGGCATCTGTAGTAGCCGATGCAAAAAAAATAATGTTTTTGCAAGTAAGACTAATTTTTTTCTCAAATATGTGTTTAACTAACCTATTTTTCATAAATTTAACAAAAAAAAAGTGAAAAAAACGTTATCTGAATTTCAGGAGGCAAAGGGTTAATTCAGGGACACAGGGTTGTCGCCTTACTGTTCAGCATGCTGCTATGGCAACGACATTAGATCATCATAGGTTACCAACCCTCTACTATCAGCATTTTATATATACGGTATATATATTTATTGATTCTAAGTGTATTCCATCATAATTGCGCAGTGTTTCTTCTCCAAACAATAGCGTTAAAAGTGACTAAACTGTTCGCATGTAAGTAATGAAGTATTTTTTCTAATACTATTTTGCGTCTAATTACTTACTATCATAAGTCTGTGATCGAAAAATCTTGATATCTCATATAACAACAACTTAATAGTATTTGTACCCAGCAAAGCATTTACCTTCAATCGAATTTCTTGACATCGTGCATTAATAGATTGTTTTACATTTTTCTCCTTGATTAACAATAACATGAAAATTTCTTAATACTGTATTTTCCTCTACGTGCAGTAATAACATCATTTGCCAGTTACTGATGAAAACAATTTGTCTCACCCTCTTTCGAATTGTTAATCATTCAATTGCAGAATGACAAATTGAGTTCTCGACAACAAAGTGAGTTATCTTGAGCTTGAAGTTTGCTCAGGGAGACGCAACAATTTCCTTTGATCTTCTTAAGTGTTCTCTTGAAGAGCAATATCTTCGCTGCAGACTAAATAGAAGCAGAAATTGGCAAACTATCAGTGTAACTTGTGCTGCTTCAGTTGAAGAGACCCTGATACGTATCTGACTTCAGTTATAGCCGCAAGTTAATGCCGAAGAAACAGGCTGGTGCGCATATTCGCAATGTTGTTTATGGAATTGCACTTTGACTTACCTTTGTACCTCTGATGATACTTCGGACGAGGTCCAGGTGACGTTATAATGCACGCCACCCATCTTGTGCAGAGGTGATGCTGCAGTCCGTGACCAGCAGGGTGGCTAACAGCAAGTTACCCCTATAGTTCACGTGGTAAATTCCGAAAATTAACTAATTGACAATTATTACCCTAGCTTAGCTAATATTGCTCATGAAATTACACTTTGAGCTACTGAGCGTCATGAAAAACTTGTTTATATCCTTATTGCACAATCGCGGTAATCCTCGTAATGTTACTTTTGAAATAGTACTTTGGGCTACAGTAAAGTCTGATTAGTCAGTTATTGGGCTACTTTCAAATGCTTAGGTATAGTTTTTGTTCATGAAATTGCACTTGGGGTAGCCGAAAATCCTGGAGAATCAATTAAAAGGCTAATTTCACAAGAGCAGTAATTCTAAAAAATATCTGTATCGCAGATTTTGCATGCGGGCCCTTTCATTCACTGCGGAAAAATTTACTCCTAGATTACCTTGCATTCCTCTGCGGTACTTCTCAAGGGCATTGAAGAGCGATAGGCCAAAGGATAGGGTAAGGTAGGGTAGGGTAGGACAGGGTAGGGTAGGATATGGTAGGATAGGGTAGGATAGGGTAGGGTAGGATATGGTAGGGTAGGATAGGATAGGGTAGGATATGGTAGGATATGGTAGGATAGGGTAGGGTAGGATAGGGTGGGATAGGGTAGGATAGGATAGGGTAGGATATGGTAGGGTAGGATATGGTAGCTTATTGTAGGATAGGGTAGGATGGGTAGGGTTAGGTTGGTCAGGTTCACCCATCCTATCTCGTGGGGAGGAGCGACTCCAGGAAGATTTTGCAGCTTACCTTAGTCATTAGCTAGGCTTTCGGGACGTCTGTCTTTCGTGCTCACTTTGCTTCGTTCCGTTTTCGTAATCATACTGATGATGCTTCATTGTGTTTTTCCTCTTCTTTCCTGATTTACTATTCCAATTTGCTATGATCCACCCTCGTACATGGGATGGGCTCCACGTTTCTATCGACGTACTATTATTATTGTATCACACCAGACTGGCGACGTGGGAACATAGAAACTCCATGAGGTCGACAAACCAACACGCAACCAGCCCAGCGAGTGAAGAAAAAAGAAAAAAAAAAGAAAGAAAAGATCCGAGATCGCAGAATAGCTCTGTGTAAAGATCGTTTAAAGCTTCCAATACCCTCACCAGCAAAAGCAGAGCCGTCAAGACCATTCTATAAATCTACACACGATGAAAAAAAAAATGATCGAGAATACTGGCCCGTACGGCATCGTAACAGTTCCAAGGCAAACTCGTGAAGAGCATTAGTACACCGAGTATACCTCACCCGTACAAATGGCTCCGGAAGAAAATCAGACAGTAGATGACGAGGACAGTTATAAATTTTATACTAGAAGCACACCCCACCAACTCTGCGACGATGCGCCAGATCACAAGACACAACACCATCCAGCAAGAACGCACATCGGCGAACCACTTGTCAAGAAACAGATGACAATCGGCAGCAGAACCCCAGACTACGGAGCAGTATTTCAGAAGAGGGAGGACATAGCAATTGAAGCAGCGACGTGTCAATTCTACCTTTCATTTCCTCTCTTGAATCACCATGGTGGTGTAAAGGAAGTCTTATGTAACGAATATATTAAAAATCCTCTGCCCTGACGGAAATACCGGCTCTAGGGTACAGTACGTGAACTGCAGCTTGCTTGCTACACAAGCACGCTGATGCAAGTACCCATAGGTACTTGGATGCATATGTGCCATCCGTGCCAGAGAAAACTTTTTAGTATTAGAGCAAAACTTATGTTAGAGCAGCAGTGGTGTGTTAGGGTCACTTATTATCGTTACTGCTAACTGGCACTACTTTCACTGCTTCTTTTTTTATTGCCGCTACTTACGTAGTCTTACGGTAATTTTATAGCTGCTTAATACGATCTGTGCTGATTACTATTATGTTTCTAACTATTTTTCTTTATGCTTTCCGTATCTTTTCTTGCTGTGTTTTAGTAATATATGTCCTTTCTGTCATTCATCTACCTATATTATAATTGTGCTTATCCCCCCTTCGTTAATTCGTGGGGAAGATTAGGGCATCCTTGAGGTTTCCTTGATACGGCCTGGGAAGGGATCAGTAAGAGAAGGAGTCAAGTTGAAATGTAAGCTGCTATTGCTCCAGGTCATAGGTGGAAGATTCATTGCCTGACTTCGGAACATTTTCCAACCTTCGTTTGCTAAATACGGCTCCGAGGGCATCCTAATTTACGAACAATGCTTGTGTTCTGCAGCAGAATTTTTGCAGGTTCCGTCAGTATTTCAGGATTGGATAGGGGAATATTAGGATGATACAGGTCGAAGATATCATTAGCTGAAGAACATTGCTTTTGTTTTGTGAAATTTTCACAGGTTCCTGAACCTGCTATCATTGTAATCATCGCTATGCTGTTATTGCGCCTCCTCCTCTCAATGTTTTCTATTCTAGCAATTTCTACTTGCCACCAAATATGCCTTCGGGTAGATAACATCTCCGATACTAGCCATCGGGTATTTCTGCAGATTGTCTTCTTGTCTCAAAATGCTCTGAAATTTTTGTGAACTAAGTACTGTTAGTATTTAAATGTTGGTGCATAGCTAATTTCATGTAAGCTCAGTACCGTATAATTCCAAGTTCCCACACATATTTTAGTTCGAAGTAATTTTGATAAAGGAATTGGCGTTCCATCAACACCTTAAATTCAGCCCTCAGGGGCATATTGTGGCGGGCCCTTTCCCTGCCACAATATGTTTGGGCATCACGCACCCAAGGGTCCCGAGTGTCTTCTCCGCAGAGGATGCAGCATCTGGCCGCAGTTCCTGCTGAGAAGGTTAGTTTTGTAGAGTTAGGTAGGCTCTCAATACTTCCCCTTCTGTTTCGGGAGGTGGGCTGCCGATCGAGGTGGCTGATCCATTCCCGCTAAACTTCTACCTTCTTGGATTTCGTTTCCTTCCCCTGTGCGGCGCAGCTGAGCGAAAGCGTTCAGCCGCGCCCGGGGGTTGGAGATGCTCAACTTGCACCTTTTTCCTGTCAGTAGCGCACTGACCACTCTGAGACCTACCGGTAGAAAAGCCGAGACAAAAATCATTGACAATTTAAAACGCGCCCTAGTCGGCGCAAGAGCCTGTGGTTAAACACAGGAATAGTTCGGCGCGATATAGGCAGTGTGCCACTGAAGCGCTAGTAAAAATTTCTTCTACTACTACTACAACACCTTTAATTCAGCGCTTAGCATCTACCTATAATACACTAATTTGAAGATAATCTAACATAGCATCCAGAAAACGGTTTTTGACGATAATGTATAAATAAATCGAAGGTTCCAATATCAATTTGTGACCCTCTTCTTCTCAGCAGTTACTTATTGCTTCTTGCTACTTCAATAAATCCTACTTTGATTTCTGGGTCGGCATTGAAACCCCCCCCCTCCCCAAAAAACCCTTCTATGAAACCCAGCATGTATATTTTCCTAACAAACATTTTTTGAACAAATAAAAGCTAGATAATTGCAAAAAACAATGAAAACATTAAGTAAATACGGAAAACTTCCATGCTTACTCATATAATGCGTTATTCATGTTTGTGTAATCATCAAAATAACAAAAGCTAATAAATTCACTATAATCAATAGTTATCTAAGAACTTATTTATCAGCAAGATCGACATTTGTCAAAGCATATTGCGGTGGACACCCCGATTCAATATGCAATTAGTGACCTAATTATCATGTTGATTTATTTATTACAATTTTGGCACCTAAAGCTCTCGCAATAATTGACTCCCGCATTACACAGATAGATTGTTAGTGCTTCTTGCAATAGTAAATCTATTTTTTTTTGTCTGTTAGGATTTTGCCAATTGTTGAAGTACCAGTGTTAATTAGAACTTATTTTCTTTTTGTGTATTTGAATAAGCTTTAGGAACCCTGTAGAAAACGGCAGATTTTACCTGGACCTTTAAACATTGTGTAGCGAGTTTGCAACCCAAACAACAAATTAAGACTTTATTTAGTTTGTTGTAAAATTTTCCTTGACCACAGCTTTAAAGATTTGTATTTTATTGGTTAGCAAAGTAAAAAAAGGTATTTTTTTCTGTTAACCGGGTACTTGAGACCGTTGCACACGTTACCTACGCCTGAGGTAACTAGTTGACGTTTCTTGTTTTCTCTAGCCCGCTGCCCAAGAGTCTAAACAGCAAAACGTTCCTTCCAACTCATCCGATAATGTGGCCGCTGGCACTGCCGGACATAGGGTTGGCTGGCCAGGTGGTACATTGTCTAACTAAAGATTTTTCTACCAAAGCAAGTGCTGATTGCACAGGTTCAAATATCTCTTTGATTTCTGAGTAAGCTAAAATTCAAGTTAGGAAAATTGTAAACACATGATCAATCATTTTAAACTGCAACCATAATCAATGAAGCTTCAGCTCCAAAAATTTGGAACGTTTTGCCGTTCACTCTCATGTAAAGCAGACTTTCAACTACGCCGGTGATTTTTTTTTTTGGGGAGGGGGCGTTTCGAATAGGAATGAAAAAATTTTAATGACAGTTTTGGCTACTGAAGAATACGATAGTTATTTGAAAAAAAAAAACACTCTACCCACTATTTTTTTAAAGCCCTAGGTTTTTTCCAACGCTCTTCTGTTTTATATCCTCTACAACTCATTTATTTCTGAAAAGATGCATCATTTTCAGCTTACTTTCCCCGTTGCAAAGAGAAAATAATACGACAAAACATTTTGCCTCGAGTGGGACTTCATCTGGTGTAGGACATCTGCTAATGAGGCAAAGGAACGCCCTCGGTTAAGTTCTTTCTTTAGCCCCTCGCGTCTGTCAACAAACAAGATAATTAGGACACCTGCTACATTTGTCGTCTCCCACTCCCCCTTGATATTTCAGATAGTAAATAGTTTTAGGCAAATTTGTTACATTTGTCGTGTCACTCTCCTCGTGATATTTGTGTTTGTGACGAGTTTAGGCAAATTTGTTACATTTGTCGTGTCACTCTTTTCGTTATATTTGTGTTTGTGACGAGTTTAGGCAAATTTGTTACATTTGTCGTGTCGCTCTTTTCTTAATATTTGTGTCTGTGACAAATTTTAGGGAAATTTCTTCTGTTCGTCTCTTACGGCTTCCTGATCGTTTTCATATTAACAACTAATATTAAGAAATCTGTTACGTGCATCTTCTCTTCATCCTCTGTCCCTAATCAACAATATTAGGATATCTGCTACAATTTTCTTCTCACATATTTTCGTTGATTTCTTTCTGTTAACAACATTAGGGCAAATTTAGGAATTCTGC
This sequence comes from Parhyale hawaiensis, assembly GCA_001587735.2. Taxonomy (NCBI): domain Eukaryota; kingdom Metazoa; phylum Arthropoda; class Malacostraca; order Amphipoda; family Hyalidae; genus Parhyale; species Parhyale hawaiensis. The sequence goes on along the minus strand of LQNS02276481.1, from coordinate 13,619,225 downwards.
TACGCTTACATTTTCTCACTCCATGATTCATTTGCTATTGAAAAATACGGATAATTTAGGCACCTTGCGGCATTTATTAGAAGGGTAAACTATTCGCTTCTTCTACAGTTAGACTGTATCTCCGCATCGTTTCATCTAAATTTAACAGTCTAAAGCAGTGCGTTGTTTATTACTTTCTTGAAAAATAAAACTACAGTACATCTAGGTACTCATGTTTTGTATAGTTCATGTGGATTGTTTTAAGTGGGCTATTTTTGATCGGCTGGCTTGTACAGTAATGACAGTATTTTATATACCGGTAACTTTGTGATATTGTTATTTTGACAGAACACAACTCTACAAACCGGCTATCTGTAGTGATGAATTATTGTTGTGTCACTTGCCGTATATAATTGAATTTCTATTTGAGTTATTCTTTAGTGGGTTAACGTTTAATATTTTGTTCGTCGTGTGTAGAGTTTTCTGGTATAACGCCTTGAACAAACGGCTGCCATCATCTTCCACATTTGATCGACTTTTGTGTTAGGCAGAGTATGCTTTATTGAATGATTAGGTGTATCATTAGCCGTATCATCTTCCAAATTTAATAACTTAATTTTAAGCTGAATGCCTGTATCCAATTACTGTCTTCTCTGTAGTCGTATCGTCTGCCATAGGCTAATACATTCAACCGAGCTTCGATTTACGTAGACTATATTTAACAAGTAAACAGTATAGCGATGGTTGTATTTAATTCATTCGCATTTGAGTGTTCCTATATGAAGTAATCGTATTAAATGTTACGGCAGCAATTTTCTTTTCATCGTTTATCGTATTGCAAGGCATTACAGTGTCATATAGAGGCAGTAATAGCTTCTGTTTCCATGGTTAACCAATGGACAACAGAGACTTGAGCTATTCTTGACCTACTCCGGGTGGTTGCACATTTCCTGTCTCCAGGAAAAGTTGCCAAATATTTTATTTTCTAATAAAACAAGAGTGGAGCAACTTCTGGGGTAGTACCGTCTACTTGGACTTCCTTTTACGATGTAGCCTTTGAAGACCAAGAACTTCTGTTTACTCTCCAAAAAGCGAAAGAAACTCTTGCAAGGAAGGACTAAGAAGACAAAAGTGTCAGGCTTGACGAAAACCACTGTTGATTTTATGCGACAGTCGTTGCAGACTGGAGAGCCTTGTTTTTGGAGGCAGGATTTGCATGAGATTTTCTCCCGACTTACGCTACCGAGTTTATTTGTGTAATATTTTTAACTTTCGTTCAGCGGGGTGACATTAAAGTATATGTATATGTCCATCAGCAGAATACGTGATTTTTTTTTCAAACATTTATCTCTGATTGGTTATAAGTCAACGAGGATGACTTCTATCGTGTCCTAAATCGACGCTTATTTTTCTAACCATATTTACAATTACCTCCTAATTTATAGCCTCTGTCACCTGAATTAAGCTACTTTTCTGTGTTTTTATATCCTCCACTGCTTTTGTTACCTTCAAATGAATTTGTTACGATTAGTTGTGCTGTATCTTCTTGTGCCCGAATTTAGACAATTGATCTGTTCAAAAAAAAAAAAAAAAATGGTGTTGAAACACTACTACCAACAATTTTTATATCAAAATTAAGTAAAAAATGATGAATACCTACATACAGACAAGCAATAAGTAAAAATTAATCAAGACAATGACGCAATCATTGAAGCATCGACAGAAACAAGTTCGTCAAAATTTTGTAAGATAATAATGACGTATACGTCACAACATCAGTAAAACAGACAGTCCTTCGGATTTAATCAAAACTAGAGCTCTCTGAGAGCGCATACTTCCGCCAACAATGTAACGTTAACGACAAAACTCAAATTAGTCCTGAAACCAGTATTTCTTTTCGATCATAACCAAAATATAGTCATTTGTGTATGTCTCTGGACGTTAATAACTTTAATGTTTCTGACGATCCGTAAGTAACTTTTTGATTTATATTCTAAAAAACACTACGACACACAGTCAAACACAATAACGAATGAACCAATCCTCACAAAAATATGATAATTTGTAGCTACCTTTTAACATTTCTAAAAAATAATTACCAATTTCATGAATATCCGTCCATAATTCTTCGAACTACATGTGGTGTTCTTACAAACATAATGACAAACTTCAGTCCAACACACAAACGAAAGAACCGATTGTCAATAAAATTTGGTCATTATATCTTTTGACGTTGCTTACGGTCCCCAACGGTTCATAAAGATCCGTTCATAATTTTTGGGTTATCTTGCTGACAGGCATAAAATTAAACATTAAACAAATAAATTCATGGACGAACAGATCATAGCAAAAGTTATTTCATGTCTTTTTCGTATCACTCCTAACAATATTTACAAATTTCATGAAGAACCTTCCATAACTTTTTGAGTTATGTTACCAAAAAAAAGAGAGAGATAGACAAGCAAACATACAAACTGTTGAACGGATCTTCACCAAAAGTTAATCATCTGTTCCTACAACCATGCTTAACAATTTCTGTAAATTTCGTAACGATCCGTCCAAAACATTTGAATTATCCTAGCGACAGAAGGACAGACGAACTCGATAAAAACATAACCTCCATGACGGAGGTAACAGTAACGCATTTGTTGTAGATTCCCTTACCAATAAGCAGCATCAGAATCATACGAACTGATGGCTCGTTATCGTTTCAGCGATTGTAAAAAAAATCATTGTAATTAGTGAGGCAACCCACTGATTAAATTATCGGCAGCATAACCTCCCGCCCCAGCAGACGAAGCGGCGCTGTACTCCAAGTAGACTTCCCGCAGACGCAGTAACTCCTCCTGATGCAATAATTCTGCAACATTTTTACTCGGTGTGAGAAGTAAAACATTGTAAAATAAAGAACTAAGACATTTTAAAATAAAGTTTCATGTGGCATTGCATTTGGTACAGCGACACTTTTACGCAGTGCGGTGCAGATGTACATATATCAGCACTGAAACAGTTGTATCTCACTTTAAAAGCTGGCAAAAACTGCTTAAATAAATGGTAGCTAGCTACTCCCTTGGTTCGAAAATAGTTCTTTCGCAGCCAATAAACTCTTTCTGTAAGAGCAGTTCGATATCAGTCAAATTATTTGCTGTTTGCATTAAAAGGTGACTATTGGCCATGGCAGAACTACATGATGATGCGTACTAATCTGTTCATGTAAATTGAGAATAATGTAGCTTAGATCGAATTAGTAACGCAGAATACATTTTTTGGCTGTGAAACAACTATTTCTAAACTGAGAAAGTTTGTGGTATAAAGCTTTACGCGTTGCAGTAAAACAACAGTTCTTGGTACAGCACCGTTCTACTTGCATATTATCCTTGAAACAATTGTAACTCTCTTTAAAAACTAAGAACGACAACAAAACACTTAATACATATAGCTTTGCGCAGTACTGACAAATAACAGTTCTTGTTACTGCCCAGTTCTACATTATTATGATCATTGAAGCAATTCTACCTCTATCATTTTAAAAACTAATAACAACGGCGATAAAAACTGTAACATAAAACCTACAACATTGGCATTGCTACTGCATTTCCTCATCTCGGATTACCAAAGCCCATCTGTAATATCCCGACGGGACCGCTGAAGCGTGCAGTCTTTGCGATATTAAATTCGATAAGAACGCTGGTTTATGAGCGATTTTTTCTAGAGTGATAAAGTGGTCTTCGTGTATTGAGGAAGCCGTGGTATATTGGTTATAGTAGCTTCTGAGTATTGGCTGTGGTACTTCTTTCTATTGGATAAAACGCCTCATTGTATTGGATGGCGTAACTCATTTTATTGGGAATAGCCTAGGTCCTTCGTGCATAAGCTATATAGCACCTCTTGTACTGAATATAACAATGGTTTTGTATTGGATATAGTATCTCGTTATATTGGACCCAGTCCCTCTATTTCTTAGTTATAGTCCCTCTTGTTATTGACTATACATAGTCCATCCGTGCATTCGCTGTAGCATCTTTTTATATTGCTGATACGGTTACTCTCTGTATTGAATATGGTACTTCTGCAATTGATATTGCATTTCTCTGTATTGGCTATAGTGACGCAGCCCCTCTTTGTACTGGCTATAGTCTCTATCTCAGTTGGATATCCATAGAAGCCTAACAGAACTTTAACGGGTAAGTCAGACGAAAGGTAATTATGCCTGTTTTGAGGACAGTAACATGTAGCATCAGCTACCAAGCTATGAGGTAGTCTGAGCAGTAGAGCATAAGAATAGCAACCCAGATCCACGTAATTATTTTCAAGTGCTAGCAACACTCCTATAGCTGGTCTTAATGTGGTATAAGTAAATTAGGCCGTTACCATGAGAGATAGAAAATGCTGCAAATGTCAACCACTACCTCAGTAACATTGGCGTGGTAATTTGTAGTCTTGCTCGATGATTTTCTGGAGAGTTCACTGTGCCACTCTGCTTTTGGTTCAAGGATACGCCTTCTGGAGATAAATGGATTGTTTTTCCATGCAAAACTATCAGATTGAATTTAATGAATAATTGGCCAGTCTCAGGATTGTGTTTTGAATCGGGTCAGTTACTGCTTCTATGTACCTAGTTCTCAACTTCATAAGTGATCACTACAGGTATGTAGTGGAATATAGAAATTAGAGAAAACGCTTTCAAGCTTTATTCAAGAATCTGATTGCGTGTAGAATTTCTGCGGGTGCACTATTAATTGTTTATCTTTGTTCCGATGGCATCACAGTGGACTCTCCCTTTCAGTGTATAGCATAGAGACCAGGAGACTAGTGTATTAATCACGTGACAGTAACAGAGCAATGGATGACGTCATAGCAAGCCATAACCAATCACCGGAGTCAACCCTCTTGGGATGGAGAACATACAGGTGCCTCATTGGCTGAGCCAATCTGTGACGTCACAAACGTATATTTTTAGTGTTATGGGATGGCTACATTGGTCTTCATCCTATTCACTTCGCCTCTTAGCTAGGCCTTCGGGACGTTTATCTTTCCTGCCCACTGTGCTTCGATCCTTCCGTTTTCATATTCACACTGATGACGCTTTGGCCCCTTCTTTTTCTTCTTACCTTACTCGCCTTTTCCGTGCGCGTTTATTCACCCTTGTGCTTGGGTTCCTCGTTTCTATCGACAAACTACATGTCCCTTCCTTTACCTCTCTTGAAAACACGGTCGTTGTGTCTATGTAGGCCCAAACAAGTTATATGATTATAGTAATTTCATTCGCCCCCACCCCCAATCCCCCAATTTTGCTATTCTTGTCTGGCTTTACAACTGGTGTTCCTGTATTCTGATCTATAGTCCGTATTTTTAGTGGATATATATAAGAGTGCCTAGTAGTTTTGTTATACGTGTATCTATAGTACCTTCCCTACATTATTGGTAGTCGTGCTGTGCTTCACTAGGTAGTACCTTTGCTGAATGTGCTATAAAAATAGTAACGGATGACACCATTAGTGAAGTAACTCGAAAAAGAATAATTTTATTATATTAAATCAAAATCTTTAGGTTACCGCGTTTGCCAAATTAGGGTCTTCACTTATGCTTTATTCAAATGAAATGCTGTCTCCAATCTTTTTCTGTTTCAAATTTGAAACGTGCAAACTTAATTACATGATGCTTTCAGATACTCTATGTATCTTCCATAAAATATACCTACTGAAAAACGAAGAAAATAAATGCATCTGAAAATTATTGTAGTGTATTTTAGTGAACAATGGAGTGATGTAGAAATTTCACTTTCATTATTGTTTTCATTCTGTAACTTTCTGATTTTGGAGTCACTATTTTCTTTTTGGTGTTCTACTAAGTAAACTTCTTTAGCTAATTGTACTTATAGAAGAACCTTGTTTCTAAATACAGTGCGCTTTTTTCATTTTTTTTACATCTGTACTGAATGCACTAATAATAGATATTGTCTTTTACATGACGCCATCTTTTTGCATTTCTGCAGCTGCAGGTAGTACATTTGTAAAAATACACTAGCTACAATTAAAAGATCGTGAAACCATCCAATTTTGGGGTAAAGTAACTATGCAAATCCGCTACGTCACAATTCCACTACAACATACATATAAACTGCACAATTGAAGATATGGTAACATATTAATATTTAACAATTTCAACTCTGTTTTCAGTGGCTGTTAAAAGTCTTTCGTTCATGATTTCACAAGAGGATTTGAAGTATTTATATTTGAAATATTCATATTTCATTTCACCCCTCAGTACACTTAGCTCTATTGCGAATTTGGGGTCTGAGCAGAAAGGATTTATGCGTTCTTCTCAGAAAGGGTTTATGCGTTTCAGGCAATTATTCTTTGATACATAGTTCTGTAAATAGAAATGTATTAATTACATTAATGTGGGTTATTTGCATTGGATGTCATTTCAAAGTCTTGTTCGAATTTTCTGGTCGAATGCCTCTGCGACTATACATAATGTCTTTGATTCTGCTAAAACAATGGTAAACGCGAGGCCCTTAGAATTATAGGTGGCAGATATCGCTACCTCAACTTCATTGCGAAGTTGAATCAACTAATGCAAGAGCTTCAACTGAAAGGCTTCGTCATTATCGACGCGAAAGAATTTTTGCCGTTTTGAATTAGATGGTTTCAAAGGTCTTCCTGACACTGAGTGTAAGTCACACAAGCTTTCATTATTTTTCGGCATTTGGAGCAAATAATTACATTCATAAAATTAGGCTGTATTTAAGTGACGTGCAAATTCCGCATTCTTGTATTTACTTTTTGAGACACAGCTAGAGCTCTCGCATCGTAGAACAGCTGCAAGTTAGTATTGTCAAAATAGTGCACAAGTAATGAAACGTGCACACTACTTTCTTAGATAGATGTCTTTTTAAAGGAAAGCAAGTGTTTCTCATTTTTCCATTACCAACTTTCAGCTTTCGAAAAAGAAAGTAAAAAGCTGATGTAAAAATTCTACCGCAATTTGCAGTAGTTGCACACTCCGTCGACAAGTTTGCGGCTTCAACCACGTTGTCATTCCACTCGCCGGGAACCATCCACTCGCTCTTTACAACAGCGTCGCCTTTTCTTCTTTAATGCACCCGCGTCTGGTCCATACATTAAAGAAATGAAACTGATTCCAGGCCTGGGAGCAACGTCATAAATTCCTTGGAACTGCCCTGTCTTGCAAGTCGGAGCGTGTTGCTCGGGACACAGGACTGTGACACATATGGGCTCCTTGTGAACATTTCAGCGTGACCGCGGACTGCAGCAGGCCGAGCCATCCATATGGAGAAATAATCCGAGATAAAGAAGTGGTGCCACGACAAAATGTTGCCGTAGTGTGACTGCTGCCCGCGTTTATGTGTGCCATAGGGTACACTAGACTGGCACGGATGACTTTGCAATGAGAGTACGTGGATGTGGTTGTACTTGACTGGCACTTTAATGCCTTTGTGATGTGGCTCTGGGTAGACTGGACTGACACATATGACTTACTGGCAAAATTGTGTGACTTAGGGTGCATATGACACGCGCTGGTAAATGATTAGTGGAAATACCTAGCTGACGTTACTATTGGCTGTAACGCCAATAGCTTCTTGACAAAAGTGTATGGTTTAAGGCATACTTGGCTGTCCCCCATGTAGCTGTTGTTGAGCAGCTTGACTTGACGTTCATGTGCATTGGCAAGAGCATAATTTTGTTCACAGTGAGAGAAGTGTCATCCCTAAATCATGACATCTTGCACACCCACGGAGATATTTATTAATAGTAGCAGTGTTGCATGTGCACGCTAAGGCGTGTAGGTCTCGTCGGAGCACAGTAAGAGTGCTAGTTCTTGGAAGAACTCTCTTCTCAGTGTGCAGTACATGACTGCCACATGACCTTCTTGAGCCCACGGATATAATACACTTGCACGACCTAACCTTACCTAACTTACTTATGCCGTGGCGAAAGTGTAAATGTTGTGCGCGATCGATGGATTTGCGCGATCGATCGATCGCGCTGCGCAAACGATCGATCGTTCAAACGCCTAACCTAACCTAGCCTAACCCAACCTAACCTAACCGAACCTAACCTAATCTATCCTAACCCCATCTCACCATTGAGTAAAATTGACGGTGCCCGAAATTTTAAAATGAAAAAAAAAAAAAAACAGGCGTTGCCTCCCCTAAACTACCCGATATTCGGAAATAGCGGAAAAGTTGAAGAAAAACATTGGTTAGGTTAGGCGTTTGAACGAACGATCGATCGATCGCGCAAATCCATCGATCGCGCACTACATAAATACGACAACAATTATTGGCACGAGATTGAGATGCATTTTCTGTTTGAATAATTGACTCAAACAAACATTAGCTACCATTTCCCGGGAATGTTTCTATTATACGTTTGACTGACACTCGCACGTTACGGCGCCACCGACAGAAAACCCCGTTTCTGTCTCGCAGTGGACGGAGACAAGCGTCACTGTACTGGGCGAAACTGGAGTTTCTGCGTATTTTGCACTTGCCCGAGACAGACTCTACAACCTGGTCGGTACATTAGCGTGACTCTAGCCAGCTGCCGTGCAAGCCGTCCAGATGGCTGGAATAATCCCAGATAAACAAGTCGTGGCACGGCAATCCGTCGCCGCAATGAGACACACGGTACAGAGGGACTGGAGTTTATCCCCAGCGTTCTGTCTGCAGGATTGCGGGCCCATCGCCCCCAATGGCAAGCTGAGCCTCTCCAGGGGTCTGGAACGCCGGGGCTTATCCCAAACTCAAGTCCGTGGTTTTTACAAGCCCTTGCCGTACCTGTCTGGAGGGCGGGTAAAAAAAGGGGAAAAAATCTGCAGGTTTGGTTGGCGGTGGCGTTTTGACCGACCGGCCACTGCTGAGTTTGAAGATCTGGGCAAAAACTCCTGAAACTTATTAGATTTGAGAGGCCAGCGTCCGCCGGCCAGGTTGTAAGATTTGTGCAAGAAATGATTGAATTTGAAGCGTCTACTATTAGCTCATGAAAAATATGTGAAAAATATTTCTTGCGTCTTTGGAATATTTTATCCATCGAATTTGGAGACTACTGTGAATATAAAATGTGAATCCGTATACGGTTGCATATAGCTGTATGACTCACAGCAATAGTTATAATGCTTTTCATCTACTTGCTCATCGAAGGATGGTAATGTAAACGTGAATATGCATCTATAGCGATAAATTATAGATAGATATAAAGCTGTTTCTCTTGTGTTGTTTATAGCGGTGTAATTCATATTTAGTACAGCTGTAATGCATCTACAGCTGTTGCCGTATTGTGTACTAATATAAATTAGTGATAGAAGTGCTTTTCTGTGTCGAAATCTGTCCAGGCGGTGTTTCATACCCCAATCGGGGTTGGTGTCGATTTCAGGACCGGGATCTGTGTTCAACCAGGTATGCAGATCTCCTAGCGTTCACGTCAGCCGTAAATGTTTCTCTAAGTGGTGCTTCTTACGGCCGGTGCATATATGGCTGTCACCCGCGAACGAAGTGAGAAAGGTGATAATGTTTTCGTTGAAGATTCAAGTATACATATTTGTAAACATGTATTTGTCTATCCAACCAAAAAGTGGTCGAAGGAGTTGAGCAATGTTAATAATTTTTTATACGGAGTTTGATGGGTTGACCTAGATGTGACCCATGCCAAAAAATGTCGGCGTTGAATTTGTTTCCACTGCCGCAGAGAGTCTTACGCCACGAGGTGTTCTATTTTTCCTATGTCATTATTAAGAGATCTGAACAGGGCGCTCTGCCCCAACCATGTTTGACACAGCATCCTTATGAGAAACTCGTATTAGCTGGCCATCAAAAATGACTTCGTTGAATTTGCATCACCGCGGGTGATGGTCTTACGCCACGAAACGTTCTAGTTGTGTTTTGAATACTGTGCTCAGTTGATGTCTCGAGCATTTTGTTGTGCCCTTGTAAAAGACAAGTGATCAAGTGTCCGCTAACAGATTTCCGAAAACGCTTGCTGCCAACTCAGTCGGCTTTTAGCAAATATTTGTAGTAACTTTGCTGCGTCTCTTCAGTGTTGCAATGAATTAATTCTTCAAAAGCTCTGCACTTTTCTCTTGTTTACTAAACAGAGCAACGCATTCGGATAACTTGCTGGAAGAATACGATGAAAAGATCAACATCTGAACCGGAGTGTTGCAGCCTCTTGGGTATGCTTGATGTCTCTTTAGGTTTTCCTGTCCTTTTGCTCCCGACGGGTTGTTTTTATTAATTACAAGTAAATCGCTGCAACCTCTTGAAGTTCATATAACAAAAGTAGCAATTTTCACTGATGCTCTCGGACCGCTATTATACGTATGAAGCGTGAAAATTCATAGCAAGTGTAACGCTCATCAATGATATCGAGAGAAGTAGCTCACCACGATCGCCTCATGTGTCTGGGTTTCTATCAGTGAAGCCTTTTTTTTCTCCTATAGACCTACGTACCTATCCCGACCTACTAGCAGCGTTAAAGCAGACTTATCCCATTGTTATATATATATATATATACAGTGCAAGCAAAAAATCTTTGCACCTCAATGGCAAGACGCGAGAAATGTGAGTTAGTATTTCGTTTGCCCTACCCGACATAATAAAGCGAGAAGATGTTAGTGATGATGCATTCCCTCCGCCCACTCATGGCAAACGTCCATCACCCAGCCAACCCTCAGCAATGGAAGGGTAAGGATTTTTTTTTCGGTACTGTCATAATGTACAGGTTTTTTTGTTTGTTGCTGGCTTGGTTGATCTTTCTTTCTTGATGTGAAGGATTAGATAGGAGATAAATCGTATGCTAAATGGCAAGAAGGTCGCTGCGTAGCCGACTTTTTGAAATCTTAGCTTTGAAGTCGTGTGAAGTACCTGTAAGTGGTAGTATAGATACTGGATTGTAGTTTTTAACAGAGATTCCCTCAAGACCATTTTTTATTAGATGCGACCTTGATAACAAACTGTGATGAATTCATCGCAATGAATATTACCACCTATTGTGACTTCATCCTTTGTGTGAGATATACATGTACACCACATGTAAACTTAACGAAGGCTTCTGCTCTTAACTTCCCCTTAAAAAAACGAGATGTATTACGCGTCCTAGTGGCGCACGAGCCTGTGTTAAACCACCGGAATAGTTTGGCGTAATATACAGTAAACAACGTGTCCCTGATACGCTAGTGAAGTTCTTACTACTACAACAACAACTAGATTGCAGTTCGTTTTCACAACACTCAGATTAAGTACAAAAATACAAGGGGTTTCCTGGATGTCGTCTCCTTCGCAACGGGTGTTGTAGCTAGCCGCAGTTCCTGCTGAGAAGGTTAGTTTTGTAAGGTTAGATAGGATTTCAATACTTTTCCTTTTGTTTTGGGAGGTGGGCCGCCGCTGGGCACTACCTTCTCCCGTGCGGAGGGCCACGGAAGAGACCGTCTGCACGGGCGTTTCTTTCTTTTGGGATCGTTTCTTTTCGTTCTTTGTCGCTTTCCCCTGTGCGGCGTAGCTGAGCGAAAGCGTTCAGCCGTGCTCGGGGGTTGGAGATGCACAAATTGCGCCTTTTCCCTGTCAGTAGCGCACTGACAAATTAGAATCTGATACCCCCCGGCAGAAAAGCCGAGACAAACATCATTGATAACTTAAAACGAGACATACCTCGCATCCTAGTGGCGCACGAGCCTGTGTTAAACCACAGGAATAGTTCGGTGCGATATTGACATATGTGTCCCTGATACGCTGGTAAAGTTTGTACTACTACTGTACTACTAAGTAGAAAAAATAACGGAGGAAAAGGAAGGACATATCTGAGCAGAAAACAAAAAAAAAAAAAAAAAGAGTGAAGGAAAGGGGGATTTCTCTGAGATGAATATTTTCTACGTTCATTTATTGACGTTCGAAGCACTAGTCATATGATAGTATGATACAGACGGAGTAGTAACCATGCATCTTCTACTTCGGAGCTGTGCCCCTTGTACCCCTGAAGTTTGATCCTGCTTTCACCTCCCTTGTCGTCAGCAGTTCATCACTTAGATAAATTATTCTCCATCGTCAAGATAATGAATGGAAGTCACCGGCAGTCTGAGTATTGCGCTTAAAGTAATGATTAAAGTTGCGTCAAACTTGTGACACTGAGTTTCTTCCGTGGATGTGTGTCCTTATTGCTCGGCATCAAAATTTATGGAGTGATTTGTGCAGCAGACGCATAAAATTCTGTGCCCATAACTTTTACGTTCCTTAATGATTCCAAATTTTCAAAATCTCACTGGAAATTAGGTTTTATTTATACCCTCGCCAAATTTTTGATTTACAATATAAGCTTTTGAGGTAGTCACGAATTTGGTTAGGTTAATATTTTAGAGCTTTCTGGGTAAGTGGCGTATTTTAACCACGGAAGAAATCTAAAAGGAGCGAGCTTCATCTCTTTATCCCATTCGAAGAAAAAAAGTAAATTTTTGCCCAATTCTGGCTTTATTGACGACACTGAGCTAGATATCTTAAAAGCACTTCGGCTCTTTATCTTGAGGTTGCCAAGCACGTGGTATTTGCAGACGGTAGTTCTTGACTCGCCTGTAGGTTCGGAGGAAATGCAAGCTAGAGCTAGCCACACCGGCGCAAATTCCCATTCATGTCTGAGAATGTAATTTCCGAAGGTGCTTTCTGGCTGGTGATGTCAGTGGGTGGGAGAAAACGACATCGAACATGTGCTGTTTTTTTTTCAACTGTCTTCGATGCACACATTATTCACGCGTACTAAACGTTAGACTTTCGATTCTTTAGTAGACTCGACGAATATAGTACTCAGTATACAATTTACCAACCGCCTTAAGTTGCTGTCACGACGTAACCGTTAATTTTCTGCCAGCATGGTCCAGGAGCCATCACACTGTGCTGTACTGTATATGTGGTTCTTAGTGCTGATCAATGATGTTAATTTCGTAGTTAAAAATGTTTTCACATGGTCAGGTGCTCCAGAATATATTAGTTTATCATTAGGCTTTGGGTCTTCACCGTGTCAGCTGCTCCAGAAAATATGATTTTGTCATTACGATTTGCGTCACCCAGTTTTTAGGCAAAAAATATACATGCCGTATATATATATATAACAATGAGTCTTAAATGGCACAGGCAATATATATATATATATATATATATATATATATATATATATATATATATATATATATATATATATATATATATATATATATATATATATATATATATATATATATAAATATATATATATATATATATATATATTGCCTGTGCCATTTAAGACTCATTGTTTCAAAATTTTGAATGCTTAAAAAAAGTTTAAAATTATTTATCTTAAGAGTGTTCGATTCTGACAAAACTTTTAGAAACAGTCTATACCAGAACGAGTTCAACGTTTTCAAAAATCCTTTACTATTTTATAGGATATCTGAGATACTGATGGCATTGATTTCTTAAACAGATATTAGTTCCCTTTTCAAAAACGCTTAGCCCCGGAAAGTGTTAAGGTTTGAATGATTTTTTTTTTGTTTTGTCGGTATCCTCTTCAGGTGAATTGCTCGGTATACATTTCAAATAGAGAGCTGGTACTCTCCAGAAACTTCCCCGCTGGAATCTGACGTCCGATTCCAGGCAAGATCCGATTGCAATCTGCAAATGAACGCGTCAGTTACACTTCAGGACTGGGAACGTCTGCACTGAGGTCAGGAGCTTGAGTTACTTCTGTGCATGCAGTTATTGCTTCGAACTCATCGCCATAAAAATTTGCGGGCTTTGAAAACATGTGTCCGTTCGTTTGATGGTACAATTTTGTGAGCGTATACTGGTTACACTTTATGCATTAGCGTGAGTAGGTGCTGTTAATTATCACGAGAAGGAAATTTGAGGAAAATGTAACTGTTATCAAAATGCTTTCTGAATTTAAAATTGAGGCGTGAAAGATGTCTGAAGGACTTACCTCTTAGTTGTATCATAGACACTGAAATTCACTGCTCACAATACAATAAAGTATATTTGTTCTGAGCTTATAATGGGTGAAGGGAATTGAAGATCAACGAAAGCAAACTAAAAAAAATGTTTTCTATGAGAGTGGATTCCCGTAAGAAGAGTAAAGAAGAGGACGGTACCGTTAAATTTGCAATTGTCTGTTGCCAGTTTTCGATGGTGGCTCAGGCCACTATAGTATTGTATAACTAGAGGCAAATGCTGCCAGTTTCACGTCAGTGAAAGTTCACCACCCTTTTTCTCTCTCTCGCGCGCCGACAGAAATGTACCTGTCATCGCCATCAGTATATACCCTGAGTCTCAGCAGTATTCAAGATACATTTAGATTGGTAATAAGCAGGTCCTGGCTATGCAACTGCTGCTAGTGTGCTAGCAGTGAGACAGATAAAGAAACAGATAAAAAAACTGACAATTAGCTGAATACACATTGAACTGTATAGGTGTGGTTAATGCTGAAAATTAAGTCTGTAGGCAACCATGTGTTACGTTTCAGCCGCTACTTTTGAACTGTCTTTTCCTTTTACCTGATGAATTCTCTTGTATTTTAGTCGGGTGGGGTGTTTAGCACCACCTGGACCGCGTGCGAGGATTATCCTAGGTACTAGTTTGCTGTGGCGAAAGGGGCATAACCTTGCTTAGCCTATGTATTATCAATGATGTTAATGGTATCAACGGTGAGGTGACTAAAGAAACCCTGAGGTACACAATTAATGGTAATTTTATTGTATTTCAGGTTATTTTTCGAGTAGTGAACCTGTTTTGTGAGAGTTACAATGCATAATTTTAGTTACAAACCGTCTTTTAGAGAATTCAAATTTGAACAAAATTCCTTTAATTCGGTCATGTTTCACACTACGCGAAAATTACTCCATCTTGCAGTTCTTGAATCAATACGGTTGCTAACTTTAGCTTGTTTACTGTTGTGCACTTTAGCAGTGAAGTGTTGTGCGAAAAAGTGGCACATGTCTCAGAAACAGAAACGTGTTTGTAACAAGTGGGTGACTTGCTGTGTTGTCATTGGCTGCTGCTTCCACCAATCACAGTCGGCGGTCACGTTCGTAGAAGGTGAGTATTACCTAATTACTAGTAGATAGGTAATTAAAATGAATTTTTTGAAGCAGTTGCTATGGAATTTATTCAGTGTGTTAAAGGTTTTTTTTTTACTGTGTCATTATACATATGAAAGTAATTTTTGTTCGAAATCAGGCTAATACAAATTAACATTCGATTACGATGTTCGGGATCAATGTTTGTAAATAGCAGCACTAAAATTGGCGTTTTCGTGCTGCAGCAGCTCGCCGAGGTGGGCTTTTATCGATACACTGGAAGCCGTGCTGGATTTGGAGCAGCATTTTTCTCACTGCAGTGTACTTGAATTCTAATCAACAAAATACATACTTATGAACAACATTTTCAGCCCAGTATCGACGTAAAATTAATCATATTCAACACCACTATAATGTAATATGAAAATATACTGGTGCAAAAAATAGAAACCCTAATTTAACAAAAACTAGAAATCCTACCTTGTTTTATAAAAAGTACATTTATATCACAAAAACCTGACTTTTCTTCAACTGAAACTATATTTATGCTACTTACATTCTAGAATTGTATGAAAAACAGGCCAATATTAAAATAAGTAAGCTGGATTTGATAAAACATAAAGCCCGATTTTATAATGAGTAAAATTGAAATTATAGCTAAAAGACTACTGCGTAGGCCGTTATATAAGCTTGTTATAAATGCATAACTTATGTATTTATGCTTGCCTCACACTAATTGCTTTCTTGTTTATTACTTTCTAACATAGAAATATTTCTAGTGCAGTTATTGTGCTGCGAATATAAATATTCACTTAGATATAAAATTATTACCTCATTTAATGTTATACTGAATATAATCCACCGCAATAGTCTCTTGCTTTTCTAAGTATTCTTTGCCATCAGAATTTCATATGCTGAGAATATAAAGATCTGTTCTTATTTTAAACCCTTATAGACAAAAGGGGCCGTGACGTAACCGTCGGCACCGTGATGTAGCCGCGGCTACAGTGATGTAGCATCGGGTCCATTTGGCAACCGCCGAGTACGCTATCTATCCACCGTTTGCCTTTTTTGTGCCGACCGGTATCATTATGTAGCTGCCGGGCGCGCTATCGTCTTTCACGACGGAGATGTGTGCGTGTTTGTGTACGCAGATCGTGTGCGCTTGAGCGGCGTTCAAGTTGGTGCGCCGCGCTGCTCGCTGATTAAGTTGGGTTAGGTTAGGTAACGTTAGATAACGTTAGGTAACGTTAGGTAAGGCTAGGTAAGGTTAGAGAGGTTAGATTGGGTGAGATTGGGTTAGGTTGGGTTAGGTAGGGTTAAGTTAGAAGGTTAGGTAAGGGGTTTGGTTAGGTAAGGGCAGGTTAGGTTAGGCTAGCCTAGGTAGTGTTTATTTCAGTGGTGGCGCTCGCAGGAAAGCTTACTTGAACGCAAAATCGTCGTGATAGACGATAGTGCTGCCGGGGCCATTGTGTAGCTGCCGGGGCCACTATGTAGCTACCGGGGTTATTATTTAGCTACCGGGGCCATTATGTAGCTACCGGGGCCAATATGTAGCTGCCGGGACCATTATGCAGCTGCCAGGGCCACTATGTAGCTACCGGGATTATTATGTAGCTACCGGGGCCATTATGTAGCTGCCGGGGCCATTATGTAGCTGTCGGGGCCATTATGTAGCTGCCGGGACCATTATGTAGCTGCCGGGACCATTATGTAGCTGCCGGAGCCCTTATGTAGCTGCCAGGGCCATTATGTTGCTACCGGCGCCATTATGTAGCTGCCGGAGCACTTATGTAGCTGCCAGGGCCATTATGTAGCTGCCGGGGCCATTATGTAGCGACCGGGGCCATTATGTAACTACCGAGACCATTATGTAGCAGCCTTAGCCATTATGTAACCGTCGGAGCCATTTTACAGCCACTGCGACCATTTTACAATCTTTTAGACTTAATTGCGCGGTCTAATTTTAATTCGTTACCTCCAGTACTAATTAAGTTCATCCCGTACTGTTAGGGTGTTGATAAAAGCCTGTGCCAGAAAGCAAATTAGCGATGGAACTCATTTCACATACGTAGCTATATTCCACCAATCGTTTCCTGCTGTCCACTTAAATCCTAGCTGTGAATTTTCTTGGACGCTAATGCACACGCTATTAGGATTGACGGTACCCTCCCCGCGTCCGACGTATTCCAATCACCTTGTATTTGATTAATTTGTCACTGATTGATTATTGAAGTTGATGGAGCGACAGTCTGTGTTATTTTACAAGCCTTGACTGAGCTCAGACCTGATAGAGCAAGAATTAACTTACACGTTGCATTCACTACCTGACTAGTTACTGAGACAATGATTTAAATCTTAATCAATTAAATTCAATTGTGAGTTAAAGGGAGTTCAATAAATTAGTATGTAGTTCAGTTGCACGTGGGATTGTCAGTTACTAACACAGGAATGTAAATTTTATTTTCATTACTTCAATCGTGTGATAAATTATCACGAAATTTACGTGTTGAAATCCTGACTACAAAGAGAGTGGTTTGAGTTTGTTTGAACGTAACGCACACGATGTATAAATACATAATATTTAAGTTACACATCGAAATCTTTTGATAGATTCATGCAAATATAATTTAAAAATATGAATATATTACAGGAAAAAAATATGAATTTAAATGAGCTGTGTGTATCTGAGATACGGGTGTTATGAGCAACCATAAGCTAATAGAATTATGTGCCGCCTAGAAGTTAAGACCGTTGAATCAGTTTCTTGGTTGGCCGAAAATTCTGCTAAGGTATCGTAGTGATGCCAGAGCTCTCAAAGCATTTTTGGTGACTTTTTTTCAATTCCACGATCCCGATCCTTCAAGATATTTTTCGAAAGGTTTGCGGCTGAGGGCATTTCCACTGTCTTCGACGAAGATTAACAGCCGTGATTTGCACCTTTTTTGAGCTAAATGGTTCTTTAAATCGCAAAAAAAAAAACGTGATGCGGCCTTTTGGCCAGCGAGCAAAAACTGATTTTATACCATTACTGCTATAAGGGAAAGTAAGGGACGCAAGGCCGATGACTAGAGGTGTACTGATTCTATCGGTATCGTTACCCAATGTATCGGCCTTTTTTGGAGTACGTATTGGCATCGGCCAAAAAAGAGGCAAATTTGCTGATACCATCGACCGATACTTAATAGAAAAACGGTGCAACTTTGAGCTCTGTGGACGAGGCGGCTTTTGCAGCAGATGAAATTATTTGAGCAATTGAGCGAATTCATTTTTTATTCAATTTGATGCTAAAACAATGAAAGTATTGTCCGGTATAGAATTAACAGAGCAGGAAGATTTCTGAAAATAAGCTAGTGAAAATATTGTCTAGCGTCACCAGCTAACGTCAGTGTTGTCCTACGGCTGAAGCTGTAAGAAACGCAGCAAAAACGCTTGCAAAAGCTTCCTTTTTTATTTTGGAAGTACATAAGTATTGCTCTGCTCTGGTAAATGTGGAGAAGAAAGAATGTAGTTGAACGATTGCACTACATGGCGAATTGTAAGCAGTGTGGTTACCATAAGTAAGCTCTTATATATGTCTTGTGCGGCGAGTCCGATTACTATTGAAAGGTAGGATCTTGGCTCCTGAACCGTAGCTATTGTCAGTTACTTCATCATCTTTTATCTTTTCGAAACTAAATAGATCAATTTGGCATCATTTTATAATATCGAGACGTCTGTGCTTCATTCCCCGACTGTTCATTCTTTCTTGTTAACGCTCTCCTGCACCTTGTACCGGACGTTGCACAAACCAAATTATTATTATAATCAAATTTTCCCTCCGTATCAGGCACAAAGACTGCATAACAGCGATCCAATTTCGTATAGTAAAGGTAGTTCAGAAG
Organism: Parhyale hawaiensis; assembly: GCA_001587735.2. Lineage (NCBI taxonomy): Eukaryota > Metazoa > Arthropoda > Malacostraca > Amphipoda > Hyalidae > Parhyale > Parhyale hawaiensis. The sequence continues at coordinate 13,600,302 of LQNS02276481.1, read as the reverse complement.
TCGAGTTTCTACAATTATTCCATAAATATACCTCTTCTCCACTCTGTGAAAATTCCGACACTCACATATACACGTATCGAACGAGTATAAATAACTGCGTTCAGTACAGCTCGCCATTCATCTGTAATCAAAGTCAGTGTGTACTAGACGATCAGAAGGGGAAAATAACATCAATTCATCACACTGAATGTCTACAGGAAATTTTTAAAATGAATTCTCATTAGATAATAGCTTAGGAAACTCGTGTTTACGCAAGGAATTGTTTACTGTCTTGGTCTCTGGAAGAATTAATTTGTCTGGTAGGTAAATGACCGCGAACTGAAGAGTCAGAGAGCGCGTAGTTCACCAGCGAATTTCTGGTATAAATATTGCAAGTTCTATCAAATTCTGCGTAAATGCGAGAGTTTGCAGGTCTTCTGACGTCACTTCGCCTGCCAAAACTTCTACTAATTAATTTGACTATGGGGTGCTTTCGCCTTTTTTATACTTCTTTTGTGATAATTTTTGTGCTGCTCTTTTTTTGTGACTCGTTTTGTGTTTGTGTGCTCTTTAGTGCTTAAATTTTACGATTTCTTGACATGCGTCAGGCGTGTTTAATTGTTGTACTTTCAGCAATATACATACCTTATAAAATCAGTTAGTCTGTCCTCGAATAACTTGGTACACAAGACTAATTTTATTTGCAACATTGGATCGACGTTCATGTATTACATGCGTTACTGGATGCCACAATTAGATAAAGATAAGGCAATTTCATTAGCTTAAGATTTCCTGAAATTTTAATTACAAGCTTTGAATTAATCATTTTTATTTTGCCTTGTTAGCGTTAGCATCATTATTTTTAATGGTAATTTTAACACGACGCACTGGCCACCAAAAACTATGTTGCTCTGCGTAAAGGAAGGGACATGTAGCATGCCCATAAAAGCCTGCAACACATGTACGAGGGGTTCACCCATGAATTTATCTTGCATGGGAACAGCAAAGAGAGAAAGCAGTTGAAGAAGTGATGCATCAACAATTGGAGAGACAAAATAGTATGAAACAAAGTGGGCAGGAAAGAATGGTATTCCAAATGCCTAACAGAGACTACATTAGTCTGTTTTTCCTGGAGATGGGCTTCCTTATAGCAAAGGACGGGCAAGTCTAATTACCCTAATCCTATGGTCTATGGCCCATTCTATGCCGATGAGAAAACTTTCGTAGCAAGTCGATTACGTTTAATATGGCCAACACCTAATCTTGTAAAACAGACTCAACAATTTTTGGCTAGTTCAAGGGAATTGGTTTGAGTTAAATGACTGAAATTCAACGTAAAAAAGAAGCAACAACCTATCTGCAATTTGGAACTCGATAAAAGCTAATGAGATTTGCTCTGATCAGTATGTGCCAGTCAACGATACCTTAACAGTTAACTCCCATAGGGTTATATTTTCAGACCCCTACTGTATAATTGGTTTACTATTATTGCCAGAAATCTAATCTGAAGCGGAAGATTCAAATATAATTAAAGATTCAACTTGTTTGAGCGCACAGTAACATACTGGGTTCAATAGCACGTATGTGTTCCGTCGTATTTCTCATTTTGATATTTTAACTAAGAAATACGGCGTGTTTTTTAACCAAGCATGTATCAGAGAAGGGCTGTTTCCCAAATACACAAATATATATATATTTATATATCAGCCTACATTACCATATTTATTCTTAAGAAATTAATGTATCATGTAACTTGACATTTAAGATTAGAATTATGTTTAAAAAAATAATCACTTTTATTGTATACCATCTGATATTGCTGATTTTCTAGAAAAGTATCGGTACCGGAAAAGCATCAGCAATATCTAGGTATCTGTGTATCAGTATCTGCCAATTTCCAGGTATCGGTATCAGCAGCAGAAGTGGTATTGGTACACCTCTACGGCTGCTTGTGCAACCTAAAAGTACAGCTTCAGAACCACCGGCCGCAAAAAAGCCTTAAAAATAGGACCCTGTAGCTTGGAAAGCTAACAAAATAAACAAACAAATAAATAAAATAACAGAAAGCCTCAGACCTCAGAAAGGCCGCTTCTCTCTCCGTCTGCTACAGAATTTCCCTAGAGTAAAAATTTCTATTCTGCATATAAAAAATGCATTCGAGATATTAGGAATATTGATATTGTGTGTTTACCTGCCTCTTCTGTTATTTGCTTTAAGAGCCTCAGTACAGAATTTTATGTGTGTCTAGGTCAAGCGGTGCAATGCATTCCACCTTAATTGGATTGATGTTCTTAAGTGGCAGCCTCAAAGACCTCCGTAGAGAATCCATCACATTTTGTTTATATGAAAACACCGTATGTTTGACTGCCGCATTCTTTTTAAAATTATTGTAATCTGGACAGATTTTTGCCTAATGGCGGCTGGTAAATTATCGATGAAACAGTCATTTTGGGCAGGCAATTGTTGAGGATATTTGGAAAGTTATGCTGCTGGAATTTGCTTCCTTCTTATTGCCGTTTCCTACCCTAAATCGCAAACAAAGCTCACGGAACCGCATGTACTGCGTTATGGTTAATTGACACTACTTATTTTCTGCATATTTTTCAACAATCACTGCATATTCTCCAGTCTTTACAGTCAATATATCTGTAATATAATTCTGCTTGAGGCTCCTGCCATTCGTGTGTCTGCACGTTGCGCTTTTCAGTAAGGGAAAATTCAACTTGCAAGAGGCTTTGATCTTCGCTGGTAGGAAGCTCAACCATATATATAGTTTTCTTCCTTTTCGCTTCTTGGAACAAATTGCAGATTGTTTCCGAGCAATGATATGAAGATCATTTTACCCGCATTATACTTACCGGTTTCAATTTTTTTCACAACATATTATGTTTGCTTTGCAGGTGGCGGATGCCATTCATAACAGAGCCAGATTCGTAGCTAAGATATGGTACGGGAGCACAGAGAAGGAAGTGTTGGATATCTCAGCTCTAAAGTATTTATTGAAACGAATGTGCTGTGTTTAAGGAAATGCATGTACTGCCATCTTGAGAACAGAGCATTACGCTGCTGTCACTGAAGAAATTTTTCGAGTCTGTTGTACTTTATTGTATAGCTATCGTATCAGACAAAGCAGAAAAATTATGGGCTACTGATCAATATCCACGGATCCGATAGTAGTGGGAAAAAATCGGAAACGCTAATAAAACATTGAAACGCGTGAGATTTAAGATTAGGCTATGAAGGACTAAATTATCTGTAAACTGTAGAAAACAGAGCTTAAAATAGGTATGTAAATACATAGGAGAACAATGCAGGAAGTACCGTTGTATCTCTATGGTTTTATTAAAATACAAGTGCAAATTCTTTGCTTACAGACAGAATAAATGCAAGATTCACAGGTGAAATCAGAATAATAATAAAAGCTGGGCAAAGTATGTTAAGGTAGACTGGGTTCGTCAGGTGGACTTTAGATTAGACGGGTTAGGTTGAATTACACGAGCCTTACGTCAAAGAAAAGGAAGGGAAGACATTAAATAACAATGAAGTTTTCCCTTGTCACGTTTGTACTGAATACACTAGCAATTTTTAGATAATGGTGCATATTCTGCAGTCTTTTTATTTTTAATATCATATATTGTATGGTGTTTGTAATTCGTAGAACGATTTCATCTTCTATAGTAAAATGGTGGCAAAGAACATAGACGCCATTAAAAGTGCAAATAAGTTTTTAAATAAGCCACATTTTCCCATGAAAATTTGACTGTTGCTTCTACATGGCTTGAGAATCGTGTATGTAATCAGTTTCATGACAAATTTCCAGAAAAAATTGATGACCAAAAGTACAGTTTTAAGGGTGAAAATAACTATAAGGCACTTTTGATTATCTGCATTTGTAAGAAAGTTATCCAACATTCAGTGTTTGCAGGTATTCCCTCTCGATAGCCATACTGCAACACACCTGTTCTGCATTCAACCAATGAGATTTTTCGAGAGTTTCAATGGGAATTTTATTCCAATATTCTTTTATGCAAGAATAATTTTTAAGGATTCTTTATATGCAAATTGACGGCCATTATGGCAAACTCGCCGCCACAAAATTCCCCATAAATTTTCTATTGGGTTCAAGTCCGGAGGCTTAGCAGGCCAGTCCAAAACTTGAATATTCTTCATTTCAAACCGGTCATTTGTTAGCTTTGAGGTGTGGACGGCTGCATTGCCCTACAAAAAGTTGTATTACTATCAAGTATATCATGCAGAAATGGAACAAGACTTCTTTTAACACACTAATGTATCGGGCGGAGTTTTGTCTACCTTCCATTACTACTAACTTGGCCTTTCCAGAGGCAGAAAAGGCTCCCCAGATCATTACTGATCCTCCTCCAAAAGATCTTTTTGAAAACAGTTGCTTTTCTTCCCTCGAGTCATGCCAGTAGCATTGAGATCCGTTTGGCCCGTCCAAATTAAACTTCTTTTTGTCGGAAAAGATCGCATTGTCCCAATTCTCTTCCGTTCGTGTAAAATGTGCTTTCACCCATTCAACATGCAACCTCTGGCGCTATGCAGTCAAAGCAAGGGCCGTCTTTCTGTTTCGATACACGAAATTTGGGGAGTCGTGCAACCGTTGACGAACTCGTCTTAAAGCGATCGGTAGGTTTTGAGATTGTTGTAGTTCTCTTTAGCAGGACTGACCCTATGATATCTGCCGAAAAAGTCGACGCCTATCAGCATTGGTAATTTTTGGTGAATAGCCTGGCCGTTTTTTTTATTCCATATGATTGAAGGTCCTTCAGAAAGTTACTCGTACCAGTGTGGGACTGGAAATTTGTTTTGCAATGAAGCTAATGGATTTTCAATCGTAAGAACGAATTTTACCTTTCTCGATGTCAGTAATGGGAAATTCCGTGGCATTTTGCAGAGGGTGTGTATACCACTTTTTCGCTGTGTACATGGGTTCTGGTGAATCGTGACAGTAATTAAGGTTGCTTACAAACCAAATATGAACTTATTCTTTCTTTGGCATTGTTAAGTATATTGCACATATTTCCACCCTTAAAACTGTTCTTTTTTCATAACTTTTTTTTCTAGAAAGTTTTCCTGAAACTGATTTGGTACACTAATTCTCATACCATATGGAAGCAACACTCAAATTTTCCTTGAAAAATGCGGCATAATTCTAAAGTTATTAGCATTTTTAGTGGGTGTATTTATACATATGGCAACCATTTTAGGTAGCTATTTTATAAATCATGCTGCTTGTTCTATCGTGTCTTAATGAATTAACCAGTCAGCTCCTGTTTTCTTTATATTGATTTTCTCGAAGGACACACACTGGAACGTTGCATACATTACGGCAATAACTCAGAGAGGGCGGAGGCGTAAGTCCCTGCTCCTCTCTAGGAATGGGCCTATATTGATCCGTCTACTGCCAGCCATCTAATCTAATACACTTTGAGAGAAACGTTATTTTATCAGATACATTGGTAGCTGCCACAACTACGTAGCTTGGCAGTATATATCAGTTTGTGAAAAATTCAAAGCTCTTTAGATGTGGAAACAATGAAATTTTCAAGCAAAAAAGTCTTTCATATTTCCGTGACATGCATTGAAAGAGGCAGAAAAAAGCTTGAGCACCGAAAAGCAATCAATAGGAAGATTGCAAAGCATTGGTTGTATAAATATTTGCGTTTAATATGTTGCAGCTCTGGTGCAATGAAGGTGATGCTATTGTTGAAATAACAAAATAAATATACGGAAAACAGACCCCACCTTTGTTAAAGAATCCACGGAAAGCAAAGGACTGATTTCATTAACTCATTTCATAGATGGATATAAGTTTTTTCTCTACGAAGGGAGGTGTTCTTGGCTTAATACTATTTCGAGTTCTATATTCTTTGCTTGATGTGTTTACAACTTATTTCATGAAACGAGTTTTGTGCCGAAAGACATTGAACGCTATGCTTACTGACTATGTTGGAAATGGCAGTTCTAAGCAACACAACAATGCTTATAATCTCGAGAGGGGCACTACTCAGTTGTCCAAAGGAAAAACTGGAAAACTTAACTATAGTGCTTAATTCCAATGTGCCTCTTATTGTCAGTAATATATATACAGCAATATATGACTCTAAAATAGTAGTTCTTGATAATACTTGCCTACGGCGTGCTAATGTACAAGGTGCCTCGAAGAAATTGCAATAAGTAGAAGCCATTCTTATATATGGTAGATTTGTGGAGCACGGTTTTTATTCGCTATTATACAGACGTATTACTGAACAATACATGAAGCTATGCAAATAAGATTTCATTGTTTTAAACACTGATAAAATACAGGCTGTTATCTAATCCTAGAACAAATAACGGAAAACCGTTTCTTCGCTGTAAATGGGCCCGCATTTATTTATTTATTCTACATTGTACCTAGGGGACAGAAAGCGCAGCATGTATATGGTTTCAAATAAATGGACGATTTTTTAAAGGTTTGGAAATCTTTTGACTGGATCTTAAGTTTGTTAAATTCCAGTCGAAGCTCTCTAAGCCTTCAAAGCATATGGAACCTTAATGTCTGCTATTTCAGTATATAAGAATGTAGAGAGCATTCTGAGAACGCATACTTTCGCCAAGCAAGGCAACGGTAACGAAAAATTCAAATTGATTCTGAAACCATGATTTTTTGTATCTAGACGAAAATCTGATCATTTGTGCCTCTTGATAGTATTAACGATTTTGCATTTTTTTAGAGATCCGTTCATAACTTCTGGAGTTAGGCTGCTAACAAACTTTATGACAAACATAAGCCAAACGCACAAACAGACCAACCGATCATCACCAAAATGTAACCATTTATATCTTATGACATTACTAACAACTCCTGTAAATTTCTTAAAGATCCATCGATAACTTTTTCAGTTATCGTGCTAGTAAGCATAAAATCAAACACAGCGACAAACAAACGAGCGAACGAACAGATCATTCCCTAAATTTGGTCATTCACTCTCCGTAATAAACCTAACAACTCATGTAAGTTTCACGAAAATCCTTCCCTAAATTCCTTAGTTAGGTATAGCTTTAAGAAAAAAATTGGCAGACAGACAAACTAACAAATGGATGAACGGATTTTCACCAAAAGTTAATCATCTGTTAATGTTAACATACATAACAATCGCTGTAAATTTTGTAAAGATCCGCACATAACTTTTTCAGTAATCTTGGTGACAGACAAACAGAAAAACAAAAAGACAAACTTACAGACAGACACGACAAAAATATAACCTTCTTGGCGGAGGTTATGAACGATTATTATGTGTCTCTGTTAAAATTTATTTCTTCAGCTGCTTAGATTTAGTTAGGCAATTGGTATTTTGAATTTCTATCATGTATATTTACTCTACTTTTGTTTCAACCGTATCCTAGATACACACAGTTGACTAAGTTTTTTTTCTCCTCGAAGAAGTTAAGACGGGACATGCAACATCAGTGCACAGATTGTTGGTTAGTTTGTTTATTCCTTGTTCTGGTAGTTCTTCTCTCCATCGAAATGGCATGGAATGTACTGTATTTAGTTGCTCAACGGCAAAGGACCAGATAGTTTGTCGAATTTGGAATTTAGGCTTTATATGTAGATGGCTGAAGTACCTGTTAGCTGCAGCTTAGATGCTCAATGTTACCTCCTTGGTACAGGAAAGTTTTAGTTGTGCTCCTGTCGTGCTGCGCAAATTCAATAGAGCGTTAATGTAGAGAAAAGGAAAATCTGTTCTTCATAGCAGAACCACGAAGAGAGGGCTTCGTTGAGGCATTTATTTTTACCGTTTTTTTTTCGCTGAGGCGGTCTACTAGTACTTGCATATAAATACCATATGCACTGCTGTACATTGACAGTTTTTTCCATTAATTTATCCATATAACACACTACATAGGTACATGCAATTATTGTGCCTTTGTCGGAATTGCTAATATGATTCCTACATAGATCTAAATTGACATTTTAATCCTACCCATCCTTTTTCTAAAGGACGCCGAAGTACGTTTTTTGTCAAATACGTTTCATTACCTTTAATATATACGTATATATGTATACATAAGATTAATATTATATAGGCAGCTTCTTATAAACATGGATTAGTCAGCCATTTTCTGCTTCCCTGCAATTTGTTTACTGAAATTTTTAGACACCAGAAGCTAAAACGAACGAGTATCATATCGATTGTAGCCTTGCCCGTATCTACGCCACTTATGAATCTTCAAGGCAAAAGTCGTTGCCTGTGTCTTTGTTGATGCTTATAATTTCTATTGACAACGTCACCTGTATTTCTGCTCATAATGTATTTCGGATGAATGAATCAGTTTTATGTCACGATCTCCCGCATCTCCCAAGTAAGGATATCGGGCTTGGACGGTGCCCAGCTAATGCGAGGACTTTGCTGGAGCTTAGGCCCTTTATTCACCGGATGCCCTTCCTGGCGTGAACCAATGACGCTTGCGGGACTCGAACGCTCAACCTGCTGATGCAGGAGCTAGCGCTCTAACCACTACGCCACTTAGGATCATCTCTAATAATGCTGCCAATATCAGCACTTATTACCTCCTATGCGTCGATTGCTTCAAAAGTCGTTGCTTTTATCTGCTATTACTTTTTTCTTTTGCATCAAATATCACCGCCCGTGTCGTTGTCAATGTCCTTTATTTTTCTACATCTACAGTACAGGTAGTTCTACCCTAACTGTTATAGTTTGCTTCGAAAATTATTGCCTGTTATTTGCGGTAATCATTGTTGTTTGTGTCACAAATTAATGGCACTCTTTAATTATTATTTATGGTATCACTAATAGTTGCTTATATCAGCTTTCAAGATTATTATTATTCTTCGTATATCATCAAAAATTATTGCCTAGATCAGCGCTTATTACTATACATTGTATCAAAATCAGTTGCCTAGACCAGTGTGCTCATTGCTATACTTCGTATCAAAAATTGTTCCCTATATCAACGCTTATTATTACACTTTCGTATCAAAAATCTTTGCCTACACCAACACTCATTACATAAGTTCTAAGTCTCCATTACGCCCCGCTTTTTTCTTTTCAACCCCCAGGGAATCATATTCGCCAATTGAAATCCTTTTTCCAGATAATCTCAAGTCATAGCCGGCTCGAGATCCCTTCGATTTGCCGGGATTTTAAGAAAAGCGTCGCTGCCATTGGCGCACAGGGAGCTAATCAAGCTGCCTATTGGGTAATATTTGCGAGCCGAGTTCCTTTGGTCGCCTGTGCCTTGGAGGACTTTTGGAAACTTAGGCTGGGGCCGTCCTGGAGTTTGGGGATTGGTAGGTAGGTGTGGTGTGTGAGTAGGTGTGACTCTGTGTGTGTGTGTGTGTATACCTAGACGTGTGACTGTCATGTGTAGTAAATTTTGTTTGGAAAGTGACTTAGAAAATTTTTGAAATGTTAGTTAGGTTTTTGGTAAGGCATGTCAAGGATTTTGGGATCAGATCACTGAAAAGAGGGTGTCAGGTGGATGACGTGATATAATTGTACTTTTAATTTACTGGGTGTCTACAAAATCTCTTTTGCCATTCGGTAGGGTTTCTTTAATAAATTTAAGAAGGACTGCAAAGACACCAGATATATACATCAAACAAAACCAGAGTCTGACCCAGTTCGCCTCCGATTCTGTAAACCAGGGAAGTAGGTCCATCAGTTCTAAGACTGTATCGGTAGGAAACGTTCTCAAGAACTGCTAGCTCACGCGACAGATTTAAAAAAAAAAATTAGTTTGCTGGATTTTCGCTGATGAAATGCATTGCATAAGTGAGGTGCATCATGCAGTTGGAACAGGCTAAATAGCGAAACTTAACCACTATGTAGGTAAATATCTTGTCTCTCGTGTATTTTTGCTCTTTAATTTTGATAATGCTGATATGGCAATGCAGTTCGTGAGCGAAAGTTGATCGCCACATTGCTACAAAAAGTAGTGAAGTGTTAACAGCTGCTTTAGAGCTATCTAATTGATATCCTTGTAATATACTGGAAAAAAAATTTTAAGTTTGAGGTGAAATATACAAATAGGCTTACTATTCTCACGGTTATTCATATGCCAGGTTTATAGTTCGCAGTTAATCTTGTAAAAATAGGTCAACTATCCAGACGGTTAATCATAGAAAAATACGCTTCCTATCCCACAATTAACATGACGCGTAAAATGTGCAACTGTGATCGTATTCACTATAGATCATATTATATTTACACCTGTGTTTTTTTTAGCGGTTCAACGTTTCCAGCGAGTTTTACTTTTCAACTTGTAAGCTTGCTTTAGAACTTTATTTAATAGTGAAAGCCACCTAGAGCACGTCCTTTGAATGTGATATGCTTCTCTCTGTTACTATTTTCTCTGTGAAAAATTTTATTGCTGGGAATTTCATTTTTATTTCTATGAATAATAATTAGCGTTCATCTGTAATTGTTCCACATTACATACAACGCAATCCCGTGTGATGGCACCGTAAATTATTTCATTTTCCTCTTTGTATCTACGATCTGTCTTCTTAACTGGAGAGACCTTGGTAATGCTCCGTTCCTCTCTAAGGCCAAGTTCCCTCTTCATTCTTCTCAGCGCGTTCACTCACCCGAAAATTTGCAGTGTCGTTGTCTGCACAGCTGTGTGAACGCAACAATAAGTTGTTAAAATGTTTACCGTCAGATCAGTTTTCTCTGTAAGTATCACTAGGCAAGCTGCGGAAATCTTTTCAAATTTTGAGTGAAATAAAACTAAAAAAACCGTGCGCGTTTTTGCTACTTCTAGGACACAGTAACACTTTCGGACAAGTGTACGAGCAAACGCGTTGATATGAACATCGTGTGAACTCGCCCTAATAACGGCGCTTTCTTAGGCGTTTAAGATCATATAGAATTTGCCTCATCTCGAACGCCCTTCAAATTTTCCCTGTCATGCCGTTTTTTTATCGTTTCAGTCCACATAGAACATGCTTCGATAAATCCAGTCATACCTGCACCTCAGTCAACCTGCTCATAACCGTTGGCTATATTTTTTTTTCTATGTCGGTGCGTTTGTAATCGTTTCCCTCGACATGGAACGCGTCCAATTAAATTCAGTCATAGCTGGACCTGCTCGATCGTAGGCGACGCTTTTTTCCTTTACTATCTCTGTACTTTTTATCGTTGGCCACCACATAGAGCGTGCCTTATTAAATCGAATCGTGCCTGCTCATCCAGAAGTAGACCGACGCACTCGTCCTCTGCCCATAAGCGCCTATTCTCATGCAAGCGCATCGGCCCTAGCAATGAGGCTAAAGCCCAGGCCGCTACGGCAGTCGAGGGATGCAGGGCCAGTGCAAACATTGAGTCTTTTTATGGCGCCATTGCCGTCAATCGGGCTATGGAAACACTTGCTGTAAAAACTTCAAACGAGCGCCTGCGGAGAGGCTTCGAAAGCCGTCCTCTCGCTCCATCCCAAAGCCAAGTGACCGAGTACGAGCACTTGACAAAATTTACCGTATGTTTGCAGAGGCCACTGTCATGTCGTTACACTGAATTAGGCAAGCCAACTCACATACAATTGGAAAGCTTTACGGGCCATTGAACCAACTGAAGTTCGATGGCAAGATGTAATGGGGAGACACTACGGCGCTCGGTCCGAATTCTCGTTAGATAACCATGCGATAGCTCAAAGTTTATCATTGCTGGTCGAGCGAATGATCACAAGTTAGCTCAGACTCCACTGGTGGTGCGTTACGGCAGCTTAATGACACTGCGCTTCAATGAGCTGGAAGAATTGCGTGTCTACGTCTTCGACACGAACAAAAGGAAGGGCGTAAAGAAGCGCGCGATAGATTTTTCGGAACGGCCAAGATGTCCAACTTCGAAGAGGTCATAAAATCTGCGACGAATGCGCAGATTGCTCGCGTGGCGCTACGACGTGTGTTCTTCCCCGTAATAAACTCACAAGTTGACCGTTTTCACATGCTTTATGGCAGCGTAGTTGTGATAGAATTTCTTTACTGGCATGCGTATTGCGGCGCTTGTTTTACGATGGCAGAAGTGCTTCCGGGGGTAGGCAAAATTGCTCCTTTAAGCGGCCACATCTTTTGGGAAAGCTATGAATATTATAGGGAGGACTGGAAAGTTCGTGGATGGAAAGAGATACATTGAGAGTTGGGATTTTGAGAAAACTTATGGCACAATTACAGTAATTGTCGTGTAGTTAAACATTTTTCTATAAAATCTACAAGTTTACCGTGTTTCATTTTATATCTCTGCAGGAAGGTGGCTAGCTTACTTGCTCTACATACAGACGCTTACAGTGAAGGAAATGTGCCATACTGGGCAAAGTTTTCCCCTACTAGTTTCACAAAATTGGTTAGTGGGCTATGACAAACCCATAGTGACACAGAATATATACTTTTGTTGAGGAAAATAGAGAATGTCCAACTAAAATGGTTTACGTTTTCCCCAATTCATAATTTTTAGTCACTGGTGATACAAATTTACGCCTCTTAAGAGGCAAATGGTGAAAAGTAGTATAGAAAGCGACAGTACCGAGACAACTGTTCCACTTACGCGTTCGCTGCAGTGGAACGCTTATCTCGATACTGTCGCTTTCTATACTACTGTTATCTTGATAGCCTTGTTTATTATAACTATTTTGCAAGTAACCGCAATACA
>LQNS02276481.1:13558689-13587549 GCA_001587735.2 Parhyale hawaiensis | reverse complement strand
AGACCACGCAGTACAATATTAATTCTGTAAACTGATGTTTTTGAATATTTACAGTAGTAGACAAAGCGACAGTATCGAGATAAGCGTTCCACTGCAGCGAACGCGTAAGTGGAACGGTTGTCTCGGTACTGTCGCTTTGTCTACTACTGTGAAACATTTCAATTTATATGTAAATATTTTCTTTTGCAGAAGGAGGGGAATAGATTTTTTTTCAGGAGAAGGGGTTAAAAAGTCAACTCCTTCTGGCTTATATTTTTTTGCGGTGTCCTCTGCAATAAAAATAAATTTTGCCGCTGCCGGCAAAATTTTCGTGATTGGAACCTATGTATAACAGGGCGGTCAACCTGTAGTGTCTGTACAACGTGCCACCTTCTGAATGCCGGCTGCCCACGACCCAAGCCACAGTAAACAAGGCGGCAAGGCTACTGTCAGGACCGAGAGTGCACGGTATTCGCTGCACCCTGGCCGAAATTACGTTATAATCAACATTCAAATTTGAATGTAACATTTATTTTGAAGATGTACAGCAGGAGCTTCCAATTCGCGCAATCTGAATTGGCATCGCTCCAAATTCAAGATTTATTTTTTTTTTTTCTTAACCGCTCCTAGTTTGAGTTAATTTTCTGTATGGTATTATTATTAACATACACGAGACTGGCGACGGAAGAACGGAAGAAATTCCATGAGGTTAACAAACCCCCGACGCTATGAGCAATTGCACGAATTTGGAATTTCTGCTTTATCGTCGTCCTACTCTGCTAAACATTAAAATACTTCCACGCAATCACTTTTTTTCCGCTCGATGGCACGAGCAACACCTCCTGGACCTCGTGCGAATGTCAACTACGGTAGGGCTCTCACCAGCGCATGTAATATACGCTCCAGATATCTCCTAATCCCTACACTTAAAACTTTTTATTGCGACCATTAGTCTGCAAAAATAGTATTTACAATGCAGTATAGCATGCGCAATAATATCATGAACGATGAATCTGAACCAACGGATTTAGGTTTGTTGGCGGCAAAGACTCTAGAAATAGCATTAAAACAATGAAAATTTTCATTGAAATTATACATACATATATAAATAAAATCCTGTTCAAACTTGCTAATCAAGTTATTCATTTAGTTCTTAAAACTTTTGAATTATTCACCAAGTTGATTGCTAGCATCATACGTCTGCATACTGAGATTACCGAATTTTTGATTTGGTTAACATGTTTTAATACGCTTGATGTCTTATAGTATGTTTTATATTAAAGGAAGAATTTTTTATTAAAGAAAAAAAGAAAGAAAAAATCTAATTTGACGTCAATTTTCAAGAATATTCTTCAAGATAGTAGGTACCACATTACCCTTTTTAATATACTGGATGGGCCGAAGAGTTGCTGCTTTATTTTTGATATCAACTTTCCGGTCTCCTAACCATTGTTCTTGTATTCTTTTTCCTTTGATACTCTATTCGGTACGCTACTACAATTACATCAGTGGGAAATAAGCCCTGAAGAAGGGAGGTTCTTACGTTTTTGCTTGCATTTGAGCCCTTGAAAAGAAAGATCAGGCGCACCACTATCGGCATCTTATGTTTTTTATTAACAAAAAGTAGAGACCACCAGAAACTGGCCGAAAGCTGTGCAGCGTGTGCAGCGTGTATGGCGTGTATGCTGTTTCAGAACGGGCGTGTCAGGCGTGGCTTACTCGACTCCAATGAGGGGATTTTCAATAAGAGATGCGTCTCGCTCTGGCCGGCCTAAAAGGAGATTGACAGCGGGCAAATGAAAGCTGTAGTTTGACAAGACTGCAGTCTGACGGCCAGATAAATCTCAGATATTCTCTACAAATCAAAACAAGCGTGGAAAATGAATTTCCACCCCTCGCCTCCCTCCCCCCCAAAAAAAAAAAAAAAAACGGACGAACTTTTTGGCTGACCCAATATTTGGTGTGCAAAAAAAAAAAAAGCGATTGCGATTCATTTGCTGAAAAAAAGTTGAATTCGATTTGGGAGACATTATTAAAAAAATATTTAGTCAAAGGTTTGATGATCAAAACATGCCGTCTTTTGATAGGTACTCATTTATGGAGTTAAAAAATATTTTGTTAAGGGGTTAGATGCTCGCAAAACGCCACCTTATGATAATCAGTTGGGACAACGACCCAAGACTGCAGCAGTAAAACAACAAAAGTCGGTTGACTGTCACACCGCCCGCTGCCACTATGCCTTTATATCATTCATGCCGCGACACACCGGCGGATGGCAAACTTTATTAAAGATCACCGAGTTTTTACTGCAAATCTTGTGAAAGATTGTGATGAGATGCAGCCTGCAGCACAAGACCTGTTTGCAGTTGCTCTCATTTGCGATGCATAGCTAAACTTTGGTTCTTACGGAAGTGCTGATCTGCCGCGCTGGAGTGTAAAGGGATCATGTCAGGGAGAAGGTAGATGAGGGAGACTTGGACTCTTGACACGCAAGGAAGTCATGTTAGATTAGCTTTTCCGGGTCGGTGAAATTGTTGAGTTAGCTAAAATGAATCTTTTGCCATTTGGAATTGTTGCAAATTTATGTGCTTGCATCTCTAGACTGTAATAAGATCATATTAGGGCGAAGGTAGATGAAGGGGACTTGGACTCTTGTCATGTAAAGAAACCATGTTAGACTTACTTCTCTAAGCAATAACGTTGACTAAACTACTTTGATTTAATTACTCCTGTATTTGGAATTATTGTAACTTTTTGTGCTCGGTACTTGAAAGTGCAGGGATCTTTCAAAACTGGGGCCACGCTTCCATATTTCCAGTTTGTAGCATAGATACTGTACTATGAACAACCTGCGGACTGCACATCCTGGCATCAGGTTGTGTGTCTAAATACAACTGTGGCCCCGACGTTAAGCGTGAAATTGGGAGAGACTTGGACTCTTGACCTGGAAGAATGCCAGATTAGCTCAATCTTCTACTTAAGTAGAGGCTTTGCAAGGTTCTACTAATGGGAGTGTTAAAGTTTTATCTGCTTGTCACTCGAACTTGCGAAAGTACTTATGTTAGGGCTTAAGTACTCGTATGTGAGGGAGACTTGGACTTCTGACGTACCAGGAAGCCCCGTTATATAGGCTAATTAGCACTTGGGTGTAAATGGGGACGTTGATTTAACTGCACCGGATCTTGTAGTTAAACGAATAAATGAAAACTAATTGTCACAAAAGAGCCTTGTTCGGCTGCGGTGGGAGTCATGTTTAGTCAAAGTTAGGAGAGATTTGGTTTTTACTCGCTGTTCGTGAGAGTCAAAACTATGGAACGTTTCACGTTCTTGGAGCATGATATAATGTGATCATGACTGCAACTTAACGTGTTTGAAGAATGGTTTAAAATGTGTATCGTTGCGAATTCAAAACCGCTCGAAATGGAAGGTGATAGTTAAAATTGTGTATAAGGCATTTGCTGTAGGGAAAACTGCAATGCTGGTTCTGACTTTAAACAATTTCTTGGACAGTGTAACCTTGGGGAAGCCGAAGCCGTTCCCACGCGAATATTAGTTGTAAGGGCGAAGAGAAACTTTTAGGTATTTGGACTCTCCCGTGTAGTGGGCTTTAGACTATATTAACTAACCAATAACCTATGTGCTTATCTTCATCCAATAAGTTCCTTGGAGTTTACTGCTCACGATTGCATAGGAGGAAAATTTTCACGGAGCTGTTAAACAATGCATTACTTAAAACTTCTACATAGTGAACTCACCAACTCACTAACGACGTCTCCTTTGGTCACTTTCAAATTTCAGTGAGTCTGCCAATGGCTGATCAGTTATGGGCGACTCCGGTCATATATTGAAAGGAGATTTGCTTCCGTTCGGAATAAGATACATAAGAAACTCAGTAAGCATACATTTCGTACACTAAATGCGCAACATTCACTAGTCTTACTTTCTTAGTTTTTTTTTCATAGTTTTCGACGATTCATGAAAGTTTAGTGATGCATGTATATACTTCTGTCGAGTCTCTGCATAGGGATTATTGAGAACTTTTTTTTCAAAAGATCTGATCTGTCACGCTCGGGTTTGGGACGAATGTGCATTAAGGGCAGTTAGACTTGACTTGTACAAGAGGGTGAGAACTTGTTAGATAACAACGCTCTCAAGGTCGTAAGTCTGTTGATTTAGTTGTTAATTTTCTGGGCTGTATAGTACTGTTGTAGTTGCCAAATTTTTTAGCGGCTGGTTGAAACTCAGCTTACTCCGAAGAATGTTTCCTGTTACTGTTTCCTTTTTAAAAATTTAGTTCTAAGTTACCGACTTTCCACTCTTGACAACATTTGAAGCCAAGATATTCCAATGAAGATCGAAAATTTAATAGGGGTTTTTAGGGTTTCTGTTGCTGGCTTATGAAACTTTCACGTAGGGTTTGCTATCATGACTGGTCGTAGATCTTAGTAATTTTCTTAAATATTTACCTGTTCGATTCCGCTGAAGCACCGATAGCAAAATGATCGCTCCTTAGAACTTAGCTCTGGTTGTCAAATCTGTTTCAAATCACGATACCTCTGCGCGAATAAGCTGACGTCACAGAGTTCACCAGCGAATCATATACTGCTGAAATAAAGCGTTTTTTTTTGTTTATGTAAATTGTTAACCCCACCCAGGTTCGAATCAAGCCATCGTTGTGATGCGGTTGATATTATCTCAAATTTCCATTTTATTTGCTCTCGTTATGGTATCTGTATTTCGTCCGCAAAATTCTGAATTAGGTCTGGATATGGAGACGGGCTTATTGTCCACTACAGCGAGGCAACGCTTAATAGAGCCTCTGGTTTCTCGAAATTGAAATGCATACCGCATCTAAATTCCTTGCTCGCTTTGGATCCTTGGTGACCAAGGTTGCGCAGATTTAGTCTTCGTAATTTTGCAAAGCCACGCGTGCTTGTAACGCGAAATGTTGTAGTATAAAACATAAGGTTGCGTAGATTTGGGGTGTGAAACTTTACAAAACAAGACGTTATTGTAACGTGAAACGTGTAGTACTCTTAAACGTAGGGTTGCGTAGATTTAGTTTGTACAGTTTTGTAAAGCTAAGTCTGTACCTTCCTTTGCACTGTCCCAATTTACCTTAGTGTAAAGTTGTACGGATTTAGTCTGCACAGTTATGTTTGAGTGCGTGTGAAGGTGTAAAGTATAAAGAGGCGTAGTACAAACTTTTACTGCTTTTATCTTTGTACTAACGAGCAGAAATGTAACTTACTTGTAGTGTGGACTGCTTTAGCACAAGGTTGTACACTGGTGATATTATTTTTGCGTTACCTAGCGTATCGAGCAGGGAAACACAGCACTTTGAACTCTAGTAAGAAGTTCAACTACGTGTACTTGTTTTCTTAGTTTCACTGCTTCTACCAACCAGGAATATATCTAGCAATAATCGCTTTGCGTGTTCGCAAAAAATAGTATTATTGTAACCTCCTATACCTCCTACCGCTAATGTAACGCAAAGGAGACTATTACTTTTTGTAATTAATTGTATTAATATTTTCTCGCATTCAAAGGTTTTTATAGCATGAACAAATTGAATTTATTCTGCAAACCCGTTAATTTACCGTAAACTAGCTTAGTACGTTGTCACAAAAGCTTGTACAAATATGATAGTTGATACCACCTAGTCTGAATGTAATAGTGAATATTTGATATCTTGTATTACCCAATGTAAGCGTGTCGTTATATATTGTAGTAAACTTTTGTAGATGGTTGTAGAATTTCAGGTATGAGCTACCAAGTAAGAATGTAGTGGAATAGTGAACAGTACAGTACGTCTTTGTCTTGTAGTATTAGCTATTGCGTACAGTCGCTGTAGTGTAGGACCTCTAGTTAAATTTTAAGGTGATTAGAGGGTTTATTCCTGTGAATGTGTCACGTCTAAGTTTTATCAAAAATAGCCCAAGGACCCTCGTTTTACCTCCCATTGTAATCCTCGGAGCAATACATCTCATGACTTCAGTAATTTCATCTTATATTTAGCATCAATTGAAAAAATCTCGTGGCCGTGTCATTTTGTAGAGAACATCACAGTGCGATGTAGTTTTCGCTTCTTTTACAAAAGAAAGAAATTTCGTTGCAATATTATTTTAGAAAAGACGATGTACTATCCGATGTAATTTTTCATTACGTCATAAAAAGAACATTTTGTCTTCATATAATCTGGACCGATTGCCGCCACAGTCTTTCAACCTACATTCTTTGACCTTTTCAATTGCAGTTGATCTTTATATACTCATAGACAATGCATCTTGGAACCATAGCAAATATCAAGTCTCTTGAATTTTTTGGGAAGAAGACAAGTCGTTTAGTACTGTCGTTTGGAAATGCGATCTGAACTTTGCGTGAAAAAATATTGCTCCGCGTTTGGGAAATAAAATCTTAATTTGACGTTCATATCTAAATTAGTTACCGATACTAAAAAAGAATACATTCATTATATCATATTAGTGTACACGACTACTCCAGATCGGTTTCCATCAACCGAAGAAACCGGACTCACCGAATGCCAAGGCTAATTTAATTTCGACTTTTTCTGAACCATTCGTGAGAACACCCTCATGCATCGGTTCTACATTTCTTTGACGTACTCTATGTTCCTTATTTTTTCCTCTGTTAGATCACCGTTGTAATAAAAAGGGGGCTTAAATTATTTAATATTACAATAATAATAAATCTGAGCCATTCCGTCACAAATGGCTGCACTCTGATTTTATTTATATTGTTTCATTTTCAACAAAACTCCACCGCGCTGTCTCACATTTTGCCGAAGTGAACTGCTACGGACGTCATATCGCCTTCTCGTTAGCGGTACAAACATCTTTGGACAAATATTTTAGCATTACGCAAAAGCTATTAAAAAAAAAGATCATATAGAACCATGAAAGTATCAAATGAATTTTAATTCCAATTCTAGGATTTATTAGAAGTCTATTCTCCGACTTTCAGTTTCTTTTGTCGTCATACTGCGTGTGAATCTATTATTTATTCTTTCAGACGAGGGTTTTCATTCGGTACAGAATTCATACTATGTAAAAGATCGTTTACAGCATTCAGTCACCGAAGAAACTAATTGGTTGATTTTTCGTTTTTCCCGAAGTAAGAAACGAAAAAATTAAATAGCTCGCTCTTTGCCTTGAAAAAATTAGGACGCTTAATCTGGACCGATTGCCGCCAGTCTTTCAACCTACATTCTTTGACCTTTTCAATTGCAGTTGATCTTTATATACTCATAGACAATACATCTTGGAACCATAGCAAATATCAAGTCTCTCAAGTCACGAGTATGCGACCCTGATATTTCTTCAGTAGAACTGACCGTCTTGCAAGCCTTTTCCAAGTTCTTATTTATCTGTGCTATAACTTGAAGAAATAAAATGAAGAGCTTACATCGTCTGAATTTCTGTTTTTTCTGTAGCATTGTTCCTCGAGCTCGAGACTGTCGTAACCTACGCAAATAAATTAGGAAATAAAAATAGATGATAAAGTAAAGAGCGAACATCACCTATTTTATGCGATGCACAAAGTGTGTTCTGTTAGTTTGCTATAATTGAGCATGTTTTGTTATTTTTTTGGACTCTTTTTCGCATATTTTATTTTCAAGTACTGATGCAACGAATCATGTTTTTATACAATATTTAGGTTATATATCAATAATATCATCACATAGTTAGCATTTTACTGGACACGAATTTTATTTTGATCCTGTGATACACTGTAAAAAAATAAAAGAAAAGCGTCATTACAGGCTTGTTTTTCTAAAAGAGATGGTGAAATCAACTAATTCATGTAAAATACAGCGATAAACAATGTTTATTACCTCACTGACATTGATCGCGGTACTCTATACCAAAGTGTTCTTTTTACACATGTAGTGTGATACCCTGATGGGGTAAAGTGATTTTACTTTATTCCACTTTTTTATAGCCACTTAGAAGCGCAGCAGATATGTATTGTTCTTAATTCCAAATTTTATTTTCAATCACAATTCACAGTAAAATGGCAGCGTGTCCAGCGTTACGATTATGGGGAGTTTAGCTCCTGCGAGCGGGATTTCCCCGAAAACGAAATCAGTGAATATCAAGAAGAAGATTATCATTCAGATCAGTTAATAATGTTTGATTTTTCTTGTATAGATTCAGAGATTTTCTTTGAGCTCGAGCGGAGGCACGATTCTAAAACCAGCGGTGGCGCAGCAGAGGAGAAATAATGACCAGTGTTAATATAACTTGTTTATATTCATACCTTAATACTGATCCTGATACAATTCGACACCTTCTGGCACGAGTGTAGCGCAAATTGGTACATTACCTACGATTGGTTACAAAGGTCGACAGACTTTACTCCTACCGCCTTCTATACATTCCCTAGAAAGTTTATTAACCCCACTCTCTTGACTATAAATACACATTCGACACTCAACTTGGGATCGGCGTTACTGCTGTCGTGAATTCGACCTGGGCCATCGTCTAGTCCTCCGTCCGAAAGGCTTGAGGCACACTCACAGATAATGGGACGGCACGCGCTTCTCTCGTCTCTGGCTCGCTTCGACAGCCTGGACCGAGCTGAAAGTAACAGCCAACCAATCTGCACCGGCGAGCAGATTTCCCCCTCTCTGCCGCTGAAATGTGGTTGTTAGATCGACTGTTTTACCCTCTAATTAATTAACCTCGTCACCAACATGGTAGATATGCTTACCAAATTGAAGGTCCCGTAATATGGCTGCCATCTAATGACCTTTCCCGATTCTACTGTTCCTAGCTTTCCCATTATTTGTAATAACTCGAGAGTGGAGCGTGAGGCTACCCTGGTTTTCCCATTAAAAACTTTAATTATACTGTACTGACGGCTCTATTGGAACCAAGCCCTGCCACTGAGGTCTAGATATCCATCCTACCTGTAAGTTCATATAAATAAATGTTTGCAGCAGGCCTTGGTTTGGCCGTAATAGCCCAGATGCAGCAGGCTATTTCGGCCGTAATAGCCCAGAAATACCGTAGATAAACAAAACATGGTTATCGAGATCAAGATTATCTGATAAAAGCCTAAACTAGTAAATAAAACATGGATAGCAACCACATCGGAATTACTTTCACCTTATCCAATCTGTGGAAGGATAATGTCATTTATGTGAGACAAAGTAAATAAACCATAGGTTACGAACACCGTAGATTTAAGTAAAAAGTTTTCGTGTCTAAGAAACAGTTTATCATATACTTCAGTGAGTAAATTAAACATGGGATGTAAATACCGTAGAAACACAAAATACAAGTTCCGAGGGTAGGCGTCCCTTGATCGTTATCCTATTGGTGGAACAGGTGTGGGCTCTCGCTGACGTCACAATCCTGCCTTCAGTCGTCGCTTGCTTGACCGACGTCAAGCTTAGCATCGGTGCTGTGGTGTCCCTCGCAGGCTAGCCAACTTATGAAGATAAAATGCGTAGTACCTTGATGCTCGTGTTGGTGTTAATTTAGGTATGTCGTCTCAACACGACACGATACACATCGGCCAACGTATTTACATTACATCACGATCTGTAAGGGATTTCTTTCCCTAAGGACTTCAATTCACCTACAATAAAGTTTTCGAAATGAAAGTTCAAGTAAACGTTTGGTTAACTTTCTCCTCAGCAGCACGTCAGAACGTGACTGTAACTAATGCAATTAGCTATAATTTGTAAACTTTGTTTTAATGTTCAACAGTTTAGTTTCAACTTGCAACTCAGCACAACTAAGCTATAAAGAATAAACAATTTTTTTACTAAAATGATCAAAATCGTATTTAATTTCCTTCAACCAGTAAAAAAGGGTTAGAAGAGTTGACGAAATAAGCGGAGAGTACTCCCAGATTAAACATTTAGTAGAATCAATAGTTTCTCCCCGTAGGACGACTCTGAATTCACATCCACTACAGTTTACACCCACGAAGATCTCGTGCAAAAATAATCCTAATCCCAATTTAGAAGAAAAGGTCCGAAAGAATTATCAGGATAATCCAGGTTTCGAGTCCAACGCCTCTGTCCCGGGATCCAAGGTAGCCGTGTCAGTCGACCGCTTCAATTGACACGAACGCCTAAGTCGCACGTCATTGGACTATCAACGGTCCGCACACAGGCTGCCATCGAAAGATTATGGTCATCGAACTGTTAAAGTTATACAGGGATTGTACAAGATGAATGTTACTAGACTATTTGAATAATGCAACTATTACTTTATTTTTTACTTTATTGTACTTAATAAATGACTTCAATGTATCAAATGATTTTATTTTTAATTTATTGACATAAGGGAATTTTTCAGCTCTTATTTTATTCTAGTAAGTCAACAAAATAATTTTTAGCAAAGTAACTAATGCACTTTAACATTACTGTTAAAAAGATCAATATATAATGACAGATCGTACATGTCGGAGAGAGAAATGGAAAGGGAAAAATTTAGATGTAATGAAGCCAGTTAAGCTTAGTTTGATTGATTACAGCTTTCAATGTAATGGGCATAGATTATGCAAGATTTTGCAAATAATTTGAACGAATATTTGTCCAAAGTATGAGAGTCAACATTAAAAAATATCTTCTAATGAAGAAGGGAGAGGTACCGAGGTTCATAGCTCCCTCCCCATTTTACTCCAAAAATGCTCGACAGGGTTTAAATCAGGGGACTGTGGAGGCCATTTTCTATGAGAAAATGATACCGCATGACTCCTGAACCAATTTTGCACTAATGCAGACCAGTGGATGCTAGCTTTTCTGTCTAAAAAAGTACCTGAAACATCTAGAGAATGTATAGAAGGCTGTCCTTGGTCACTTACGATGGTCATATAATAATTGTAAAATTTCATATTTTGCTGCACAATATTGCCAAACCTATAATGCCGACCATGTGAAGCGTTCCCAATTCGTTTCACTGGCCCGAGGAAATTTGAACTGTCGGTGCGATGCATGATAGAAAGATCCAAAGCTTCATGGACTTCCCATCTTACTCTAACTCTACCATCTTTTGGAACATGGTAAGCTTCGCTTCTTCGTACCATAGGACGTGTTTCCATTGCTACACAGTTCAGTCTCTGTGGTCCTCTGTAAATTGGCGCCGCATTGTTCAATTTTTTCACCGATCATTTGGTTCACCGTCCATATGGTTCACCGTCCATATAGTTCACCGACGCGGTACAACTCTTAAACCCGTCTTCTTCAGGTCTTGGCCCGTGATTGCCTTACCTTGATGATTTTCCGGGCAAGGTCCTGGTGGCATCATGCACACCACCCATCTTGTGCAGAGGTGATACTGCAGTCCGTGACCAGCGGGATGGGTAACTGCGAGTTATCCCCACATTTCGCGTAGCCGCTTTCAACAGGTTTATCTGGCACTTTCAGTAGGTATGCGTCCAGTAAATTTTTAAATTTCGCAGTCTCTGTACCGGTGACATTTCGAATGCACATGGTATTTTTTTAATAACTGTAAAACTCCTACGCACTGGTTCGTGCTGCAGATATAGGCCAACAAGTCCAGAGGAGTAAGTACGGCTGCAGTCAACCCCGGGTCGTAAAGAACTATGGCGTTTTCGACGGAAGGTTCCGCGACTCATTCCCCCAAGAGTTCCTACCCTCCCAGTCCCAATCTCTGAGGAATGTAAGTGCCCCCACAGCAGCTGTGCGTACCTACTCTGCTGAGTCAGTGCAGCTAGCGTCGCGAAGAGCTCGCCTGTCATGGCTTGGCATGAAACCAGCCCCACTGACATGTGACTACAATTCGCAGGGCTGCTGCTACGATAACCACTGATCGACTGCACTAGCATTTTTTTTCTACTGACTAATTATTCTGTGCACAGTTCTAAGATATATATGACCATCATCTGAGACACTTCTCTGGCAGATTTTCAAGCCCGGTGCAAACCTAAAACCAGTCGTTCGTCAAAGACATAGATTTGTTTTGTATACTTCATCCAGAGGGATTGTTCATGCTTGCCGCGAAGAGAGAGCAGGTGCAGTACTGACTACCTGTTACACTGAACACAACTATTGTAGCCGTATTCGTTTTCTTCAGACGTACTGTGAAGAAATCAGTAGGATATTGTTTGAGTTTTACCCACATTTTACATTTTGAATTTGAATTTCACCCACATTTTACATTTTGCCAGGGTGCGATAAATATTTTGATCGGGTGGAGTATATATTGTGGTGCGATAAGTGTGTATGAACCGCCGTTTTACCAAACCTGCGGAAGAAGTTTTGCAGACAGTTTCTTCATATTTTACCCCAGTAAAAACGTGCAGAAGCCCCTTTTTACACTGTGATTGGGGAATACTTTAATGGAATGAATATCGTCGAAGACTCTGCATGACATTGAACCCGCATTTCTATTGGATGTTATAAAAATAATAAATAGATAAAGCCTAGTTGGTTTTGGTTTCCAATAGCTATCACTCGCTCAGTTGATCGACGTAACAATAAAAATAATTAATGATCTTTTATTATCTTCCTCGCAGAGAATGTTGTCCGCAAGGATTTCGTGGAGGTTTGACGTGTCTGACTCTCGTACGAAAGTGCTGCTTGAACCTTCGTTTATGAAGGGCACTGGTGTTTATCTAGAAATTTATTGCTATTATAATTCAAATTATTGTCTACAGTGTGATGATGAAAGTTTTTCTGTAATTTAATATCTTGTTAAATATTGCTTTACATTATCATGCAACGTGTGTGTTCCCTTCGGAAACATGTGATTGAAGTTTCTTGGAATATTACGTACGAAAAATTATCTGAAAAATTATATGAAATATTCATAATATCGTAATGAAATTAATCTTGAGGTTCATTAATGTTCAATAAGTCATTCTAAAGTTATCATTTAAGTTTTATGAAATATCTATAATATCTTTGCACAAATTTTCGTTAAAATATCGTGTAATGTTCAAAACGTTTCTTTTTTAAATTGCATACAATTTTTATATAGCATCTTTGCACATTTTTCAATTTCGCGGAACGCTTATGCACTATTTGTCATATCATTTTTAGAATATAATGGATCTTTAATAATCTCCGCTTAAAATTTTCCGTAAAATTGCCTCGTTTCTCCCAATTTACTTTAAAAATCCCGTTCATGTTTACTAAGCAGAATTTAAAAGATGAGACTCCTATATTTTTGTAGCACATTACATGTCGTTTACAGAAAGAGCTCTCGTGTTTTGACTTCTCGACGTCCAAGGCCAACCAAAAACTAGAAATATCATTAATTCTCCTCTCAAAGAATTAATTTGAGTTCTCAGGAAAGCGTTTCTTGGCATAATTGAGCAATTTTTGTTCGTGGCTGTAGTCAACAACATCAGACGAGCAGTCGTCTTCGGAGAAATTGCTCAAACAAGGTAGCTAAGCTCGAAGAATCCGCTTATTTTACTTTTCCTTTATCTGTAACTTGTATATGCGAGATGTTTTGAGTTGAATTAAGCTAAAGACATTGCTTACTCTACTTTTTCCTTCAGCTATAACTTGTATCTACGAAATGTTTTGAGTTGGTAGTAATTGTTTAATGAATAAAACTAGAAAAATTTACTTACTTCACTTGTATCTACGATATCTTTTAAATTTGAAGAAAATGACTTTTAAGCAAGGTAGCTGTGCTGAATAGCAATAGCTACCACACTTATCTCTATTTTACATTTTTACAATGTTTTCAGTTAGGCAGAGTGGCATAGGCAAGCTGAAAGAATTTATTTGTACTTTTCTGTTCGTGCAACTTGCATTTATGACATGTTGCGAGTTTAAAGATATTTGCTTGAGGAAGAAAGGTTAGTTACTGGACATTATTTATCTAACTCTACTATTTTACCTAACTGCAACTTGTGTCTACATGTTTTGAGGTTGACGAAAATTACTTCTAGAAGGTACCTTAGTGGAGGATTTCCCTTACTTTACTTTTTCTCTTTCAAGAACTTGCTGCTACGATATCTTTTGAAATTGTAAAGTTGAGCTATGTTTCGATAAATTTTGGCACACATAAAAATTGGACCAGCAGCCTCATGCATTTATTTTGGCTTCCCAGACAGTGATTGTGACATAAGTTCAAAGTTAATTGCATTTGATAAATTCTGCTTTTATTTCTTGCTAGAAATTCGAATACTTTCTTTTTCATGGTAATGTAAAATATTCTTAGATGCAACGCTCATTCCAACTTTCAAAGTATTTGTTTTCTTCTAAGTCTGGGAATATAGCTTTATTAAAGAAAACAATACAATGTTTGGAGAGTTCAGAGTTGTACTTTTTCTGAAGCGGAGAAGTTTAAAACATAGGCACATATATTTGAATATAGTTATGTGCTTAATTCGAAAGTTTATGCTACAATTTTCAAAGGAATATAGCCTGAACCTATTAAAAGCTTCTAATTACAGATAAATTAATCCTAAGCTAGCTTGCAGAACAAGATTTGAAGTAAAAACAGAACAGATTGTTTCATAAACAGCAATTTAAGAGTTCCAAATCGCAGATAAATTCATACAAAGCTGGAAAAACTAAGATCTTTCAGCACATAGTTATGGAGCTGACTATGGTTTATAAACAAAATTTATAGGAGCAATGAATCGCCAATCAGCTTTTTCTGAGCTTGAAAACATAGATTTTGAAATAACTGTAGAACACACAGATTGTGTTTTCTAAGCACAATTTCCAAAAGATCCCAGCAATTGTGCAATGGAGTGTGTATTTGTTTGAGTTTTATGACGCTTTTGATACTGGAATAAAGCGGGCCGTTCGCTGGAATAACTTGGGCAAATATTCCGAAGAACCGCTCGTTTTATTGTTTACGACCTGCTGGACTGGATGCGTGTCCTTGGATTCCTAAACTAGGCGGCAGGAATCGTCCGAGTTTAAAATGCTGAAATACCAACAAATTATCAATAGTAGAAGAACTGATTTTTCTTAAACAATGAAAGTCTTTACTAATTCCAAAGATGACTGACTTTGTCGCATTGAAACGCCGATCAATTTTCATAACAGGAATTGTTACTTTGTACAAAACCGGAACTCATCCATTCCCAGGGATATGATGTTAGACGTCGAAACTAACAATTCCTGTGGAAAGAATTGTCTGACCTTCCAACACTGATACTCTAACAAATTCCCATGATACAAATCGGCTGAGTGTAACCTGTAGGCCCTTGTTAGTATAACGAAGAATTTTAATTTCTTATTAACGACATTGTACTTGTTAACGATGCAGTGTAAGCGTGCTCATTCTGGTTTCGATAATGTTATTTTCAAATAAACTGAAGGGCGAATTCAATTAGTAGAGTACTTTCGTCACTCTGTTCGAAGGCGGGATGGTGATTATTACGCTGGTAAGGCGGGATGGTGATTATTACGCTGGTAAGGCGGGATGGTGATTATTACGCTGGTTGCGGTCACCCGGGAAATGAGTTCTCAGATTTTCGAAGTCGAGAGCAACTTACTCTGACAGATCTCACGGCCGTCCTGCGTTAGGATGTTTGGATGGATCAGCAATTCTGCTGGGGTCGCTCTGTACGACAGAGTTTTGGCTCCCTTTCAGCTTGTCTGTTCTTGTAATTAAGGTGTAGGAGAGCCATATTAACACCGGAGAGCCATGCACTGGAGAGACAAATTATCACAAGAGAGACATACACTAGAGAGACATGTTAATACTGGAGGGACATGTTGACAGTGAAGTGACATGTTGTCACTGGAAAAACATGCATTTGAGAGGTATACAGTACCTATTAACACTAGAGAGACGTGTTAACACTTGGGAGGTAGGTACGTTATTAATTTTGAAGCTTATTTTGTTAATTTATTTTTCAGTTTGGTGCAGTGTATAGGTGTATCCTGTACCTTTTTCTTCGGCTACCTCACTCTGCACGAATCCAACTTATAACTTCCTTTATTGCCTGTTGGTACTTCTTCCAGTCCACCAGCCTGTCTTACCTCGGAGATGGTTAGGTGCTAAATTTGTAACTTCGGTCGGTGTTTCATAGCCAGAACTGTAATAGTGTAACGTTCATTGCGGGATCCGTGTTCAGCCGTGTCGGTCTGCAGGCGTATAAGTCCGCTTTGAACCTCTTTTAGGATTCTTGTGAGCAGCACCTTGATAGTCTTGGGATTGCTTACTGCCTTATTTGGGTTATACCCATCCTTTGAAGCCTTGGCATGTAAATTTAATAACTATTACCCGTATTTTTTCTTGTTTTCACATCCATCACCTAAATTCTGTTTGTACAGCATACATAGCTTCCATTTATCACAGCTCTTCTTGCTGTTTTTATTTTACTTCTTGTCTGCACCTCATCCAGACCAAGCACCAATTCTCTGTCGTTTCTTGCAAATCAGTGCAGACTTACAATGCATACCATTATCTCCTGAATACCTGGTCTAAACTGAAAATTTCAGGTAATGGTTCCACGTTATGCTAATCGCGGTGTCCAATTTTAATAGTTTCTGTTTTCATATTGTTTACTTAGTAATGTTATTTGCATTTAATGGTCATTTTGTGATGATTTCTGTCGTCAGCATAGCAGAAACGCAAAGTATTTTGAAAGCTGATTGCAAATGTTTTATCTATTTTTGTTCTACGGGAAATTTTCATTCTCATCTTCTTATCCTATTTCCGCTTGTGCCTCCCTACATTGCTGTCCAGTATTCCTTCATTCCTTACTAAGTACAACTGTTAGGGTCTCAGCATTAGATGGGGAATATTAGGGCAAGAGAAGTCCAGATTAAATTTATTAATCTGCTACGGTATTGCTTACGAGGCATGGCTTGAACCCCATGTGGTCTAGAGCCCAGGTACAACAACTGGCTTTTTGTTCTCTGAAAAAATGCTTGTATTTATAGTACTCACAGTACTTAGGGATGCGCTCATTATCACATGTACAACAATGAACTATTGTCTCAAATATATATTTTTTAAGCCTATTTTTTCCCAGAGCTCCAGCCATGTCTCATGTTATCCGTAATCCTAAACATAAGAATAAGTTGTTTGAAAACATTCATTGTTAAATTTAAACTTTCTTTAGAGCTCCCCCCGTATTCGTTATTTGTATGTTGCCCATAGCCCTTAGTAATAGTAACAGGTTTCTCAAATACTTGTTGTCAAACACGAAATTTCATTTACGACTTCAACCAGTATCACATGTTGTCCATAATCTTAGGTACGGCACAGCATGTTTTGTCAAATATTGTTAAGGTAAATTTCATTTAGGGCTCCACCCAATATCGTATGTTGCCTATCGCAAGTCTTATCGCTGCGTCGGGGCGGCTCTGCCGAACGAGCTCTGACCGTCTCGACCAATGAATAATTCCATCAGGACAGCATAGAGGCTAACTCGGCAGCTCCGAGATAGTCTTCCCGCTCCTGATAATTGAAAACTGACTCTGCGATGAAATGTAAATCAAGAGGCATCGAGAGCATAGGACTGCGAGGCGCCCACGTGTTGTATACGTCAGTAAACTGATGGCAGTCAGTGGAAACGGGAACCTTCTTTAGTTCGGGGAGGTTATACATTTTTTACAGGAACTTGGAATGGTTAGAGGACTTACAGTAGAACGGGTTTTCAAATAAGCTTTCGGTTTGGGCTAATCCTCGCATTCTTTACGCTAGAACATCGCCAGTATTCTATATCTTAAGCGAAATTCAAATCTCATCAGTGCATTCAAGGTGTGTGTTGTTCTACGCTCCCAATAGACACACGCAGTAGTAGCAGGTTTAGGGTTCTGATGTGTATTTGACTCAAGTATAGACCGTAACAGTCCTTGACTCTTTGGTTTGACGCTGGCGGCCGAAAGTCGGCAAGAGCTATTCTTTTCCCCCTATCTAATACTGAAGAAAAAAATACCGAGGTACCAAACATTTTTCCTGCGGAGAAGGTATCTTGGATACGGCGGGGACGCACTTGGGCGCTTGCCTGCATGACCGTGTCTGGACATGTTCATAATAGCTCTGGCGAAAATCCCAGTTTTCCCATTTTGGCCGCCAGCGTCAGAGGCCACTTGGACCTAAGAGTCAAGTACTGTTGCGGTCTATGACTCAAAGTTATGAGTCGAAATCTCCTGCCCGGCGGGCGAGTTCTCAGCAGCGGTTGACGGGAACAGTCAGCATCCAGTCTGAGTGCCGCTGTGGGGTTACTGACCTTTGCCAGAAATGGGAGGGGCTGGGGGGGGAGGGCGCAGATTTATTGCCTAGAGCCTTCCGTCACTGGTGCCAGAGCTCTAGACTATCTATGGTAGACTGCAGTCGCACACTTGTCGGGTGCCTATTGGCCTATATCTGCAGCTCGAACAAGTGCGTGTGGGTTTTCTAGTTGGTGGTGCTGCTAAGTAAATTTTAACTGCTAACAATTTGCAACCACTATCCTTAGATTACGGGTTCTATTCCATCGCCTACCGCTGCTCAAAAATCGTGTGGCAATCTCAACCGTAAATGCGCCAACGATAGGGAAGAACAGCTAACACGCCACGTTTCCTATTACAGTTAGCAGTGTTAGACTGCAGTGCCTCGGTTTGTTGTTGCTAAACACTCCTCGTGTGTTAACTTTTTTTCATGGGGCGAGAGGTCGTATGCAACTGTTGCCGAAACTCGGTTGGTATCGCGGTTAAGCGTAGGTGTTCAGTTTTGCGTTCCTGGTAGAGGAGTAACATCCAGCCGCGCAGACGTCACATTCCGAAATCTACCTAATTCTACGAAATTCACAAAACAATAACATCATAACACCAAGTCTCAGCTATTGAGGACGTTCAGGTCAATGTTATTTCTGAGAAGAAATTTATCACGATGAACAAAAAATTACAATAAAATAAAATTTTCGAATGAAAAGGAGTTAAACTAATTTAAACTTAGAATATTTGCATTTTGCTTACACACAGCCAAATTCAGATGTTTGGACCAAACATACCCAAAAAAAAAAAAATATATATATATATATAATGTGTGACATTAACAAACTGCCCTATCTAGTCCAACAAAAAACAAATTAGAATTTTATAATCTTATTGCTGCCACAAACACCCGTTAAACAGGAATTGAGACGGGATGAGTCTAGAAGCAACTTGATTGCACCCTCAGCAAGAATGCATCACATGCGCTATGTAGGTTGCTTCTATTTTCAGAACCTGTGCACAGTTTCGAGCATCGTTGAATCTGCGCGAGTCAGATGTCGCTCAGGACATGGCCGTACTACGGTCCAGTTAATTAATTCATGAAGCCATGGCCGTTGGTAGAGATGAGATCAATGCTCCTGTCCCAGCGTATGTCAGTGTAACATTGGAATCTCGACTACTGAAATATCGAGGGACGCGCTTTAGGAGATACGCTTGGATGGCCAACGAATTTGTTAGTATGTAGGTTTCATAGAGATTCTGACTTTGTGTTTCAGATCAAACGAGCGTAGTCTTTATTAATTTCCTCAGCTTGAATGAATAGGAATTTATTGCTATTTAGTTCAGAATTTCTTATATTGCATTTTAGAGTAGAGTGAACGAGCCTTGACCCTAGCTTAGTTACAGAAGCTGGAGTGAATTACTAACTTAGTCCCTGTCTATGGCAAAAGTTTTCACTGTGTGTTTGAGATACAACGAATATCGTGTTTGTTATAGATGAACGAAATGAACGAACAATGGATATGTATTAAAATTGTTTTTTATTATTTGGTGGGTAGATGAAAGATGGTTTTAGGCCATGCACAATTATGTTTATATGTACAGTGAATTTACTATTACAGTATAATTTGTAAATTCATGACAGAGAACGAATGACAATTTTCTATTTGAATTACTAGCGATTACATTAAAAACGAAATGACGAATAAAAACCACACACGGTTCTATACGCAGGCGAAGAAACGACAAGAGACCTCAGAAGTTACACGCGCTTAAATGGTAACCTTTGTGGTTTCCTCGTAGCTGTAGCTTTTATATGCTAAGAAGCTTTACCCAGCAGCCATTTAAAACGAGGCTTTTTTGCTCGACGACTATAAGCACACGTTGCTCAAGTAAAGACAAGTGTCTTGCCGCATCTATTGATACAGTGCATGTATTTCGTGTTCCTCCTCAAGAAAAAAGCATACCTGGTTAAACCATACCTGGTAAACTAGGGTTACCAGGTATGGTTTTAAGCGTCTCGTTGAGCGCTATTCATCGGTGGAAGGTAAAATAAGGTGGGGGAAGGGGAGGAGAGGTAACCTGTTCAAATCTCTAAGCATTCTTCTGCTCAGTCTGACCTCTTAGAAAGCCAGCATGCAGTGTAGCTGACGCATGTCGACACACGCTTGGCCTCTTAGAAAATCGCACCGTCGCCATCATTGCTGTTCGTATAATTTATGGTTTTGCGCATAACTTCTTATCTATTTGTCGTAGGTAAAAAATAAAGGTATCGTTGTATGCAGCAGGTGAGAATCTATGAGAATACATCATAACAATACACAATACTACCATAGGGATGAAAGATAAAGTATTTTTTAAAATTTTTATATATTTTTTCGAAAATTGGGGTCCAAAATCCACAGATTCACTCTTAGGCAAAAAAACAATACCACCATTGTATTTAGGAGTAACAGCTCTATCCATATAAAGCTCTTTCTAATCAATGAAACTGCTTGATAACAGCCTATACAGAAAATGAACTTAAAAACTAAAAACTGATTATTTTGCATAAAAATGCTCATAACTCCGGAACTATTGGACCTAGAAAAAACTTTCACGTACCACAAGATTCAGCAGGTCAAAATCGATAAAAATGCATGATAAAAAAACATGAAAGTGCAATAGGTGAAAAATGGCCAGTGATTTTCCAAGTTCTGTTTTTTGTATTTTACCAAAATAAAAAATCAAATTCTGTAGATTTTTGTTGGGGTAGCAGAATTTTTATTTCTTTTTTCACTGACAGGAAGAGCAACCCTTCCCCTTTATAATGAACCCTCAACGAAGCTTCTAACTTGAATAATAAATGTACAGTAAGTTGTAAAATTTGCCCATTTATGCAAACCTACCGCTAGATCGGCCATGTGGAGAAGGGTTAAATATCTCTGAGCTGAGTTTTTTTCTATCTCAGCATGCGGGAGTTTTTCAATAGTTGACTCACCAAAAACATGTTTTGCAAATGTTTCGGATTACAGAGAATCCATCCTCAGTGCACTAAAATACACAAATGAAAGAATAGTAATTAACACAAATTACTCTATGAAAAGAAAAACAGACAAATGAATTGTAAACCTAACTAACCCAAAATACTAAAGAAGATTTAAATCAGACCAAATGGATTGTTAACCTAAGGCAGAATGTGTAACGGAACTGCAGATATTTGAGCATTTAGAGACTGCTTTTCACGATGCATGTATATTGATTCCAGCACCCTAAGTTCTTTGCTATTATTTATGTTATCTATAACTGAAAAGTCAGAAATCCTAAGTGGGTGATCGGCTTCATGGCTATGGTTCCTAATGGAGGATTGAACTGGCTTAGAAAGCACCACTCCCGATTTGGTCGCGCGACTAACAGCAGCGACAGTCACACCAACAGCTGTGACCCAACCCGTCTGATGACACTGAAGAAAATAAAATAATAGTAATAGTTCACAAATGGTTTGCTGCTGGCTAGATTGTTCGGCCTCTTCGTCGTCTGTCTCAGGTGTGGATGAGATTCAGTGACGTACATTCACCCATCTGCTCTCGTACCGCGTGCAAGAGTTATTTGAGCTTGCTTTTTTTCACTGAAATAATAATTTCAGAGAACATAACTATACAATGAAATTGTTTTGAGCAGGATAATGAGGGCGAAGTAGTCTTTCTTTGACTAATTATTTTCCAGTCAACTTTGACTACAGTCAACTTCGACTGCACCCTCCAGTGAGAAACCCACTAGTAGTATTTATTTATTTATTTTTTGTTTTCTCTTTCTCTTTTTTCCTTTTCGTCTTCCGTTTTTTCTCCTCTCGTTTCCCCAATCCTCTATATCCTACTAACATAATGGCAATAGCTCAAAGAAGCCGGGGTGTTAGTCCCGATGTCTCTTTGGGAATGGGCCTCTTGGTTCGTCTACTGCCGCCTATCTAATCTAATCGAGTCTTGTATTGGGCGGAGATGCACAAAGCACCAGTAACGCTAAAGAGAAATTTCTTCTTTAAACTACTTAAATGGCCTTATCCTGAGGACATCTTAAGTCCACTAAATCTCCAATGCACAAAACAGTTTCAAAGGCATTTATCGTCTCTTTAGGGCCTTCTGCGTGCAAATGCTTAAAATTGTCCTTAGCACAATATCGACCAATCACAGCCCCCGTTACAAGCTGAGATGGAACGCGAGAATAAAACGCTGACGACCAGCCGATTTCTTCCGTTCCTGCCGTGACTTGAGTCCATGTCATATTTTGTAGTTTTAGATGCTTTACAACATATTTTAGTTTAAAAACCGATGAGATAATGAATAAAGAATTCATTGTAGCCTAAATGTGAAGATAGGATTGATTCTTTAGCTATGCGCATGCTGTACACTGAATGCTTAGCAGCTGGCAGTTTGCGGAATGGAGCACCATATATTCAACGTTGTGTTAGCAAGGACGCGAAAAAAGCACATAATTAGATGAGAAATCTAATTGAAAAGACGGCTGAGACTCGTGAACAGTCTTTTGTGCTCCGTATCCACTGCAAAGGGTCCGAAGATTTTCTTTTTCCTTTCCTGGTGTTGTACCGAATGAGGACCGAAACAGTAGTGAAAATATCAGCCTAAGTACAAGTTCCGCTACTCGTTACTTTGAAGGTGTTCTTTCGAAGAGCTGTGTACTTTTATGTTATTTCTAAGCGAGCAGCAAAAGTTAGAGAGCGCCATACTATTTAGGAATACCAAAAGATTATGGAGAAAAATCATTTTCATTCGCACCTCAAAGTGTTCGACAGTATCCAATAGAAATGGATAGCCTACTACGGCTTTGAAGCTCCCGCGACGTTGCCAGACAAGACAATTTCTGCTAGTAGAGCGCTTGGGTAAACAAGGCTAAAAGAATATTTTTAGGCAATACTTTTGTAGAAATACTTAGAAAATGTTAATATTATGTAAAATGGACCAACTTTGCACTTGTTATATGTTACTTCGTCGATGTTTTGGTTCTGCAGCTGTTTCCTCATTGCATCTAAGGGTGGTCCTAGCACCCTTAACGTAAGTACAAAAATAAAGGAAAATCTCTTTTGGTGGGAAAGCGAAATTCATTTGGGCATGAGCCCGTAGATTACGAAGTGCATTTTTTCTGAAGTAAAGGGAAAATCTGTGAGATAAATGCACTTAGTGAAGTTTCGTGCATCCTGGCCCTGGTTCGTACCCTAAATACAGGCCAATTGCCCCAAAGGAATCAGTACAGCTGCAGCCAACCACGAATCGTTGAGAACTATGCCACAATGGCGGAAGGTTCAAGACCCGCGTCCCTCTTACCCTAAAGCAAGTGCCTCCACAGCAGCATTGCACACCAAGCAATTGCCTACTCAGCGCATCGGACGTCACAAAGAACGCTTACCAGGCTCGGGGCTAGTTTCTGGCTCTTTCAGCACAACTGTGCAGCACGCGAACCCTGCTAGTCCGTTAACCAGTGGGCTGAACCTGGATTTTTTCTCCATGCAATGTTTTTTTGTAGATTATTAACCTTCAGACCCTATATTTGACAAATACAAGGGATGCCGGCCTGGCACCCTTGGGCATTTTGATATAAAAGAGCAACAGCCTTTGGTTCTTTCTGGAAAGTGATAAATGAGGGTTGTAATATTATAAGTTAAGGTTTTACTACTCAAGGAATCTATTTAAGCTCCTTCCACAGTAGAAGGGTCAAGCCTCATTAACATAATTCCAAATTATCACAATATCGTAG
Organism: Parhyale hawaiensis; assembly: GCA_001587735.2. Lineage (NCBI taxonomy): Eukaryota > Metazoa > Arthropoda > Malacostraca > Amphipoda > Hyalidae > Parhyale > Parhyale hawaiensis. The sequence continues at coordinate 13,563,698 of LQNS02276481.1, read as the reverse complement.
TGTATGAGTTTTGCTGCGCGAAAATAATATCACTGCAAAATAACGGAAACAAAGTAATTATGCTCTAAGGTTGAATTTTATCAATTACCAGTATGCACTTCACAAAGTGAACCAAAGTATCTTGGTACAAGCTTATATAAAGACTGTGACCTACAGCATACATATACAATAAAGTCACTGATATTCAGGAGGAAAACTTTTTCTCTATGATACATTGCAAGTTTTGTAAACTATTCGCGTCATAAACTACGGCATAATATCTTTGTCCACGTTTCTAAAGAGTACTTCCGAGTACATAGAGTAAACCAGCTGATATTCAAATGTAAAACCTTTTAAATAACTTAAGATGAACTGCAGAGTGCCATAAAAAACATATCAGATGCACAAATATGACAAAGCATTTCAAATTGCTTAAGGGAATGTCGCTTTCTGTGCTGTGCATCATCATTTGCATGGTCATTATGTACAGTCTTGTGCTTGCCATGCACAGAATATAGTAGAGAGAAGCCTTCCACTTGCACAGCCACAGCCTGCTGTACTGCACGGCTTCTCACTATGGCATGAGCAACGTATCATCTCGAGTACACTCTATGGAGCAAGGGGCACTTCATCTGGAACTGTTGCGGGTAGCAGACACTTAGACATGTTGTCATAAATGTAGCCATGTTGCAAAGGATTAAGGGAAGGAGGATGCGAGTCCAGAGCATGTTTTCAAACATATGTTTATAGGTGAGCACGTTCCACATTCTCCAGGAATGCCTCCCTGGTTGGAGGCAGAGATTGAAGTTTTGGCTTCAGAGTTCTTCCTGATCCAACTTTTACAGCCCAACACTCTTGTCTTGCTGCGGTTAGACTTCTGCAGCCTATCCGACCATAGCATGCACTCAGAAAGGAAGATGTTTGTGCTGAAACATCTGCCAGCTGGACAACTTCTGACGCAGCCAGCAGGAAATATCGGGGTAGGAGGGGATTGTGATTATCTGGGCCTTTCATCTCTGGCGCAATAGTTCTGCTAATTTGGGTTCAACTGCAGCCGTGCTCTCTTTTGGGTCTAGAGGCCATTTATCTACTGTACTTGAAGTGCACTGTCAAGGCAACTTCGTTCTTATGTTTACTAAAATTTAGAAGTGAGCATTAAAGACGTCTGAAGCGCGTTTTAGCTGTGTCATGGATACTTGCCCACCATTTAGTTCCTAAAACGCACAGTCTTTGGTTCCTATACCGTCAATACTACGCCTCCATACGCCAAGTATTCCGTTCTCCTAGCCCCAGTATTTGGTTCCCATTCCCAATATTTTGTTCCCGTACGCTCAGTATTTCGTTCTCATACCCTGCTATTTCGTTCCTATACCCTTTATATCTGGTTCCATATTCCAACATCATTCATACTCTTCAAACTCCCGGTTAACAACCTCTACTTCAGGTAAAGGGATTTTATTTTTTGCACACTATAAGTACCAACTTCCCGCAACAGCTTGTGCGAATTCCTTCTATAAAATTCTTATTTTCTGGCCTCTGCCCTGGAATGATTTAATTCTCCATTGGAATTCCGACTCGCATTTCAATTGGCATACATTCTTGGAGCTTACGCTTCTATTCAGTACCACTGAGCGTGCCGATGAAAGCTGGTTTCTGTATTATGAAGATTTTGTGTGTGTGTGTCACTAGTGTACCAGGCTGCCCGAAGCGATACGAAATAATTTACATTAGCAGTAAAGCCATCGTGTCTATTGTGCAGCCAGAATACTCTACAGTATAAGTTTGTAGCTTTAGATACAAACTGTTTACCGTTGCAGCTTCTTACTTCGACCCGTAAAGTTGGACTCTTGTAAGTTGCGACCGAACAAAATACATAAAAGAATCATGTGCTATCTTGTTGGTATTTAGGGGGACATGATATGTAGAATACATACACACATATGTGTACACGTGCCTAGATGCACACACACACACCTACACCTACATATATACATAGGTTCGTTCACCTACCCATGCAGTCACATAGCATTTATCTTCACATGCCGTAATGTCACTCACAGTCCATGAATTACAGATAACCTGCTGTGCCGCATCATAACTTATTTCTCTCAATCGTTCCAAGTGTAATAAAAAATTCAGGACTATCATTCGCCATTGACGTGCAGTTCACAGGTGGGGTTCTGGCATTCCTGTTGCTATTATTATTATTATTATTACTATTGTTGTTATTGTATCGGTTCGTCGAAACGACCTAAGGAATGCTCCATGAAATGGCACACATATGCACAGGCACATATGTATAGTACAAATAATAATGGTTTGCTCGTTGAGCAATAAACTTACAGGCAATATATATATATATACTACGAAATTGAATAAAAATAAACACTGGATGGGGCTACTGTGTAAAATTTTAGTTGGATTGTCAAATTTCCTAAATAATAAATTGTCAATTTATTGTTAAAGTACGCGGTTAAGTCAAATATTAGAAAAGTGCGCGTTCCGCCGTAGATTGCGTCAGAGAGTTTAATAAATGTTTGAATTGAATTGTGTACTATAAAGAATTGTTGGGGCCCAACGCGTCTCTCTGTTTTGTTACAGAGCTTTAGGAGCTATGTTTCACGTGTTTTTGTACGAAAGCAGTAGAAGTTCTAAACAAGGAGCTTCAATAGAGAGGAGGGAGCCCTGCAGCCCGTAGTTAGAATCGCCAGCGAGTCTACCAGATAAGGTGCGGTTGTGACGTGTTCATGAATCTCATTGGTGGAAGTGACGTACTGATCTACGATTGGTGCATACGGTGACTGGTTGCAGCCACACCCGACTCTCTACTGATATGCGATTGGTGCATACGGCGACTGGCTGCAGCCACACCTGTCTCTTGAGTTTCACGGACGAGGCTTCTGGCTCCCTCCTCTCTATTAAAGCTGCTTGGTTTTAAATGGCTGGCTCTATGTGGCTTCTTTATATGGTCTCCCAACTGGCGCATCTCGAGTTCCGAAGATAATTCTAGTTAGGCCTAAATGTTTAGTGATGGTCGGAAATTTTCAATAAAGTAGGTTTCTCTATTCTCTCTAAACCTAGGGTTCTCTGTCTTCATTTTATAGCAAGGCATTGCTAAGAATTTATTCTCCATATCTATCGTAAGGTTAAAAATATGTTGTTGACATGTAACCCAGTATTTTTAAAATGACCCCTGTGCAAGTTAGTCCGCAATCTAAAATTGTTTGTTTCACCAATGTGAAATTTCACACAGCGGTTGCATTGCAGTACGTAGATTCAATTTAATGTGTCGCACTTCATATTTGTATTAATTCTAAAATTATACTGCTCTAAATGGACGTAAAATGAGGGTCCTACTTTTATACCCGCACATAATTTACATCTTGAGGAGTTACACTTGCTTTCAAGTGTGCACTATTACTACAGCGGTCAGGAAATGTAACCTGTCTAGAATAATCTTTGATCTATCTACAGAACAAAAATATTTTCAATATTTTCGACCTACGAAGAAGTTGAGGTTGTTTCCAACATTTCTAATGTTTCCAGCTTTTCTGGAGTTGCTAACTTTTCAGACCGTAAGGTGTGTTATCTTATGTCAATCTATATATTATTATTATTCAGTCTGCCCTTGCCACTCAACCTAACTTATGCGTTGCTATTGAGCCTGCCTCTGACATTTACTATAAAAATTATTTTGACCTCAACGAAATTTACGGCTTTACTTTTTTTTCTTCAAGCTTATTTAATGTTCTTTTTCACACAGATGTGAAGTATCCTCTTGCTAAAATGATACCCTATGTAATTACAAAACTACCATTATCGCGGAGAACTAAAACCAAAATGGACCAGTCACTTTATTATATTGTTAACTTGTATAAACCTATGCACTTACTGGCGTACTCTTATAATTCGCCCCTATAAATTACAGTGTATATAATGCGTGCAGTCATTTCATGCTACGTATAGAAGCAAGGCTTTCATTTCTCAAGTGTGGTCGTGCGTGAAATGACACTGCCTTATAAATGACCTCTTCCATTACTCGTATGGATATATTATTTAGTACCTCTCAACTTTAAGTAATGTTTTTCGTGCGTGAAAAATTCCTTGATAAGATTACTTGTTCGCTTATTAATTTCACAGTTCTTGTAGCATTTTTTTGGAGTGTATTGTTTTTGCATCTTTCTTAGTGTTTTTAACAATAAAGGTAATCTATTTAATAAAGTAGTAATATTGGTAATAAAAATAATTATATCGAGATCCTCGTACACTGTATAGCTGTAGCCTCTAGGACATAACTGCATCAAATGATAAATTTAGGTGTACCGGAATACAGGGAACTCTAGCCCAATATTTCTATATACCAGCTGCACCCGTGAAAATTTTACGGTCTGGCGGGGCCTTCCATGTTGGACCCTTGGAAATTCAACAGTAATAATCCACTGTATAATAAAACACAGTTGTTGGTCGCTTGCTTGCTCCCTCCCTTGCTCCAATGTTGGTCCGTCTCTCCGTCACGCAGTTAAGAGTTTATTAGGAAAAATTCATGGTCTGAAAAACAAGCTGAAATACCATACAGTGTCGGCGCTTGGGGGTATCAGTGACATATATAGCTCTGGATCTCCGGCCTCTGCATCCCCAGCCTCTGGATCCCCGCTTTCATTGCTGAATGATATCATAGTAGTTGAATCTTCACGCTGAGTAGACGCCTTTTTATATTGAATTTACATCGCAGCCGAAGTTCGACGCTGGAGGTTCAACAATCAGTTGGCATCCACAATACGGTGAGCCCTGGGCATTTCCAGTGAATTCTTTTGACTGAACTATATTTTCTTTGTGCAGCTTAATGCTAGATCAATTCCAAGCTGATATTCACTCCTTATCTTGCTGGGGGGATATTTTGCTGTGGCAAAACTCATGGTTGTACAGCTTGCGTTTCACTAATGGAAGATCAGGCCTGCAGGGATGAGACCTGTAATACAGCAAAACCTATACTGGGAACCGGAACAATAAAAAGCTCAATCACAAAATTT
>LQNS02276481.1:13517634-13545052 GCA_001587735.2 Parhyale hawaiensis | reverse complement strand
GAGTGTTCAAGTTGCGCAAGCTGTGTTCTCGACGTGCGCGGTTATTGCTAATTATTAATAATCGAGTGTTCAAGTTGCGCAAGCTGTGTTCTCGACGTGCGCGGTTATTGCTAATTATTAATAACCGAGTGTTCAAGTTGCGCAAGCTGTGTTCTCGAGTGTTCAAGTTGCGCAAGCTGTGTTCTCGACGTGCGCGGTTATTAAAGAAAATTACAGTATCTAGTTGAGGACGAACTGTCACAGTAAAAACAAGAATCAGCAAAATTCACACTAACCTCCCTTTGCTGCATGACGTAATTGATAACCTCTCAGTCTACTCAATATCAAGTTTTGAAGCTTATATAATGCCTTGTTCAACAAACCCGAAGAAGAACTGCGTAAACTCTCTTTACTTTAAGAGATGCTAGTCTTACGGGAGTGAATTTGGAAGTGTCTGCCTATAGAAGTTTATCGCAAGCCTTAACCAATGAGTTTGAGCTTCTAAACTTTATGCACATTGTTAGATTTCCGGTTTAGTATATCACATCGATTCAAAATATACACTATTGAGCAAATATACCAAACACTCAGTTGTAATCATACAATCAGTCACTAGTAAAAGTTTTTTGATTTCAAACAGAAACAAAGTTCTTGCAAAACTTCATTTCCGTGTTTCTTTAATGTAGCCATATTAAGCAGTTATCCCGAAATTTGTTAATAGTAAACAATGTCTGGTACTCGCCTTGCGCGAATATCGAATTGCACCTCCCCCGATTACTCGCGCAAGCCGAGGAATGCCTGCCTATCGTAACCATTATATTAAATTTTGACAATATTGAGGGGTAGATAAATTGTTATGTCAAATTATTTACCACGAAGTGCAATGTATTCAACGACGGTACTACGCTCTAGAGTGAAAATTCTAAACGATTTATTTCCTAGCCTTACTTGAACTAACTCTTTTGAATTTTCAGATTACTTAGAGAATTAGTTTTTATGCACCTGTAAAATATGGACCGTGAGAGTCTCGTATTGTAATCGATTCAGCTTTAAATCATCATCCCTGATGCATCCCGGTGTCAGAAATGATGCTGAGGTATGTGCATTGGTATTTCAGCTTTAATTTAAAGTTTTCAGTCATGATTCTACTAAACGCATTGCACCCACCAGAGCTGGAAATTGATCCTCCTATCAAGTTTATAATAATCGGTGCTACCAATTCCACTTCGGAGAGTGTTTTTTTTTAAAGCGATTTCAGCGGCCGTCGAAGTGTTTAATTTCTGTTTGGAAAAGAAAAATTAAATATATCTATATAGATATAAATAAATATTTATATATATAAATAACCACCTTTAATTAACAGGCGTGTGCTGGATAAAAGATAGATTATAATTCAGTCGACCTACTTCGGAACCATGATTTGAAAATTGGCTTTACTACCCTGATCTTAGTTTACAAAAGAAGATTTACCGGAGAGTCAAAAAAAGAAAAACATATTCTAGTTTCTTCTACACCCAATGCCACCAAAACCGTTGTGGAAGCATGTGTCATCTGCCCTCGTCGATTCAAGTATCAACTAAAGTACCTGCTCGCCTATTTTGATGTTGATAGCTACGTTGAATCGCCCGTCCCTTAGATTCTACTCTGTGATATTCGTATATATCAGCATCACGTTTGTTACTTTGGGGGTCAAATATTTACCTGCCTTATCCCCCAACCTGTCATATCCTCTAACCTGTCATATCCTCCAACCTGTCTTATCCCTCAACCTGTCTTATCCTCCAACCTGCCATATCCCCTAACCTGTCTTATCACCCAACCTGTCTAATCCCCCAACCTGTCTAATCCCCAACAGTAGGAAACACGAAATATGTATAAAATAGAGGACTGAGCTGTCATTATATGACGGCAGTTAGTAGTTACTTTAGCAAACCTTCGTTGCATTCGCTTGTCTGTTTGGGGTTAGGCTTTCAATAATATCATTCTCTTTTTCTTCTTTGAGCTTTTTTTCAATTTCCTCATCATGTTCACAGAAAAAAAAATCGTTCAAGGAAGGAAATAAAATCTATGCACCACTTAGGTGTCTTTTGTACTTAACTTTCAAATATTTAGAACACAGTGCTCCCCCCCTCCCCCTTTGCTGTTCAGTAGTTGAAATTTCTCCTGTCTAATCTATGAGATCGGGACGGAGAGATGCTGCAAGCTTTGTTTTATGGAATGGGATTGCCTGTATTATACAGTAGTTTTAACTCCTGCCTTCAAAAATGGCGAATATTATTTGCATTGACACACCAAGCTTAAATACTCATACATCTTGTTGAGATTGTACGAAGAGAGCTGGGCTGAGCTAGTTTCAGGAAAATGAAAATGTTTCTTTTTTCGCATGAAAATTTTAGTGAGTTATAGCTTCCTATGTATTTTTGATACCGTCCGTTGCTGTTTCTATTATTTCGAGACAAAGCAATGTGGCATTTTTTCAGTGGCTACCATCTTTAAATATTAAAACTTTGTTTATCGAATAATTTAGAATATCTTCTGCGTTTTAGTTTTTGTATTTGTATTTCAGTAGACAGATTGCAAATACTAACCATGCTGATTCTTCAAACATCACACAGAATGTCTTCATACGTTATACAAAATATCTTCAAACGTCATATAAAATGTCTTCATGTGTTATATTAAGTATATGTCTTCAGATATGTCTTAAAGCGTCATACTATATCATGTGTCTTTAAATATGTCTTAAAGCGTCATACTACTGTATATGTCTTCAAGCGTCATACAAAATGTCTTCAAGTAACATAGAAAAACAAGTGTCATAGAAAATGTATTGGTGCCGTTGATGTTGTTACTTGCCACCTACTCAGTTAAATTAGATAGGCAGCAGTAGACTGACCAACTGGTGAATTCCGAGAAAGGAGCAAGAATTTACGCTCCGGCCCTGTATGGGCTATTGCCATTAAGTCACAATCATGGAGAAACCAGAGGAAGAAAAGAAGAAAACGAAGAGAATGAATTTCGCCAAAGAGTTGATCATGCAAAGACAATTAATTGCCTAATTTAGGATATTGTAGCAGCTAAAGTGTGCTCTTGCTGAGAATCCTCTGCAATTTAGAAAAAGCCTGCGAAGATCCAACATATGACGCAGTATAAACTACTTTTATATTCTGCCTATCCTACAAAAACGGCTAAAACGATAAGGCTGTGTACTTCTGGGCATGTAGTCTACTACGGGCCAGTTCTGCTTATATTTTTACTATGGGTGCCGTAAAGGTTTCTGTCTTTTGATTCTGTAACCAATTTCAATCGTGAAAAATGTTGTAACCTACGCTGGGACGTGCGCAATTGTATCTGTATAAATTTGAATCCATGTGTCATCCTAGACTGTAACTGCGCCAAGACTACACAGCACTACTATTAATAAGTTTCTTCACATTGACTTGGTGAAGGAAAACGATGACCTTCCTGAAACTTTGTCAATACCAATTCTGCAATGTAATTGTCTACCTTTGGAATGAAGTGCAGTATTATCCCTGACAGAATTTTTTGTAACTAAGCTGCAAGGTAATTATTTATCCATATATAGAGTGATTGCGTGCAGTATTCAAGTCTGATAGTTTTTTAAAATTGTAAGCTGGCAATTTATTAAATGCGTGTATTACGTCGAGCTGAAATTGTGTCAAAGTTAAGCTGCTTGTACCAATTCTGCTCGTATGTAGAAGCAATTGCATGTAGACTTTGTCAGAAGCGATACCCAACTCTGCCACTGCATGCGCAGTTAAGCCCTTTGATGGAACTGGATTACAGTGCGGATTGTTTACAGTAGAGTTGAAGAAAGGAGCAGTGATGAGCTCATCTAAGCCCTGCTGGGCTTACGCTTTAATATTAATTGCATCATTTCCTCTTCTGATTTCGCTGCAGGCTTGTTAACTCTGTAAGGACAGGCTAAAAAGGTGGTTTCTCGTGCGAATTAGATTGGTTAAAACGTAATATATAAACCACAATCGTCCTTATTTGATGGGCTGGAAAGTATAATCCGCTGGCAGTCGCTTAAATTCAGGGTGGTGGTTAGCTGACTCTGCCTATGAACCGTGCTGCTTCGAAGCACAGATTGGTATTCCATCATCGTACAGTGCTCTCCGTAAAGATATATATTTGGTTAGTACAACAAGATAATGAAATATTGTTAAATGCTACTTGTAGCTAGTCGCCTCACAAACCACTGACTTAGTCAGTTTTTTTCAATATGACGTTTTTGGAAGCGGTTGGTTTTGTGAAATACCCCTCTGAAGCATTTTATTAATATACGGATCTCCTCTTGCGGATTTTGTCCATGTCTTCTACGCGACCAGCATCTAATGGTCGACAGTAGCCTGGGGCGATGCACAGGCATTAAACTTCAATATAAACTAAAATTGAAGTCGAGGGTATTCACATCAGAAGAAGATATTTTAGGCTAAATTTCCTTACTCCAGAACCTACGAGCCCTGGCCTGACATCACTCCTGATTACTTTCAACGTGTGAGTATACAATGTCGCTGGAAGATGAAGTCATCATTCTTGAAATGTATCTTCAGTTCACAAAATACAGTGACCAAAATTTCATCGATTTAATTTTATATCTGATTTCACTGTCGGCCTTCTTCATAAAAATGAGGTGTGGGGGGGGGAGGGATTGGAGATTGCCGATTGGCCAGCACTCTGCCATTCTAATGACTATGTTTTGTCTCCACTGTGAATATCTATTCATCAGAATAGATATGCTCTCCTCCTTGCCTGCCATTCCTGAAGGCAGCTTAGAAAAAATATCTCTGTAACTCATTTCTGTTTTTTAGGTCAGTGAGTTGTTGGTATATCTACAGCTTGAAAGAGACACCTGGAGCTCAGTTTAACTATAGTCCTATTAATATTTTTTGATCTCCGTCTATTTGGCCGTTTTCCTGGTGGATTACTTTGTGCTTCTTCTGGGGGTCCCCTTGGCCCTCCTGGGCACCTGGCACTCGCGCACAGGCGCTCGTAGCCTTGGGGATTTAATCGGATGTAATCGGCGTCCACTGCTGCAGAGGTGTATCGCGATCAGCACATTTCTGGGTTACCGGTGCTACACCGGTGACCCAGCCAGTCGCAACTGGTGTCGCAGTCATAGCTCAAATGACGACTTCGACACGGGTTACGGTGATGCAGGTCACGGAGCTTAAACGTCTATTTTGAAGAAAAGGAGCTCTAAATTCATTGAAATACGCAAAGAATAGGCTCCTTACACCAGAATAAGTAGATCAGATCAGTATCTTCCATTTACAAAATTTCAGTTAAAATGGATTTCTAATATCAACCTTACTGGGCTCGTTGCTAGATGGCGGTCTCACAAGCACTTTTCGGGTTACGGTAACTTTTTTCAGGGCGCGGTAGCTCGGTTTTGGCGTGAATGCGACACACCTCTTGGATGGTATTCATCCTCACCAAGTTCATAGAATACAGCGGTTTACATTGTCGTAAACTAATGATTTCACCACATTTCACTGTTTGATAATATTGGACTTCGACCCTCGTGCGCCATAAAACACAACATTTACTTGAGGTTTACTCATTTCTTCAATTTTTATAACAATTGAAAAGTAATAACTTGTTCGTATGTACGATAAAATGCAATATAAACTAATTTGGTTCAAGTTTAAAAAGACTCTGTAGACTTAATGCTATTTCTACGGGACACTAAAAGTCATGATTTGTTTCATGAAATGCATGGCTTTCTCGTATAGTAATTTAATAAAGCGTAGCGGGTTGTTGAAAATGCCGGCACCAAATTTGACCGGCACCCGTTTGTTGTTTATGATCGTCGTCGTAATTCCACCGTAGCAGATACATACATGCATAGACCGCAACAGTACTTGACTCTTAGGCTCAAGTGACCTCTGACGCTGGCGGCCAAAATGGGAAAAATGGGATTTTCTCAAGAGCTTTTAAGAACATGTCCAGACACGGTCATGCAGGCAAGCGCCCGAGTGTGTTCCCGCCGTATCCAAGATACCTTCTCCGCAAGAAAAATGTTGGGTACCTTGGAATTTTTTCTTTAGTATTAGATAGGGGGAAAAGAATAGCTCTTGAGAAAATCCCAATTTTCCGTTGCCGACGTTTGGCCGCCAGCGTCAGACCTAAGAGTCAAGTACTGTTGCGGTCTATGGTTTGAGTTACGTTACTGACAAACAAGAAGACAAATAGAGTGACAAACGAACAAGCATGTCATCACAAAATTGAGGTCATGTGTTTTTCCTACCTACCAGCAGTTCTGGCCGCTCCTACAAGTTTGGTGAAACTCCGTCCCATTTTGAGTTACATATGCTGCCTGTAATAAATAGCAAGACAAATATACAAATGGCCGACCGAAGCCTTACTAGCTGTTAACCATGCATTTTTTCTGACATACGTAAGAGTCCTTGTAAATTTCATGAGGTTTCCTCCAAATAATTTTGGGGCTATGTTTTCCTCGATAAAGTGAGACTAACGAATGTCAAAAAACGCATAACCTCCTAGCCGGAGGTAATTACTGTATTTATAACACTTGACGATATTGCCCTGTGGAATATATATATGTTTCTTCAGGGTGCTTGCCTGGTTTCACTGAAATTAGCATTTTATATCGTAAAGACGTATTACTGTATGCCACCGCTGTAACACTGGCTGACTATGTTAATTTTTGGAAAATCTTTCGTCTGTCTTCCTACTTTGTTGCAGCCTAATTCTTCCATAATCTTATGGATGTCTGTTGCTTTGTTTTTTCCGACATTTGCACTATAATCAATGATAATGCTAAAACTAGAACGCCTCGTAGCGTAAGACTATCATCCGCGGTGAGAGCAAATTTCATCACTGTCATTCATGATAGCCAGCTAATCCTAGTTTTTGGCATGGGTCACATCGAGGACAGCCCCCCAGACTCCCTTTAAAAATCAGTAACGTAGCTCAACTCCCTCTACCTTTTTTGGGTGGAGAGTAAATTTCATCGCCGTCGTTCTTTATGGCCAGCTAACCCTAGTTGTGTCCTCAGGGGCATATTGTGGCGGGCCCTTTCCCTGCCACAATATGTTTGGGCATCACGCACCCAAGGGTCCCGAGTGCCTTCTCCGCAGGAGATGTAGCATCTGGCCGCAGTACCTGCTGAGAAGGTTAGTTTTGTAAAGTTAGGTCGGCTGTCAATACTTCCCCTTCTGTTTCGGGAGGTGGGCTGCCGATCGAGGTGGCTGACCTATTCCCGCTAGACTTCTATTTTCTTGTGTTTCGTTTCCTTCCCCTGTGCGGCGGGCTGAGTGAAAGCAATCAACCGCGCCCGGGGGTTGGAGATGCTCAACTTGAGCCTTTTTCCCGTCAGTAGCGCACTGACCACTCTGAGACCTACTGGCTGCGAAGCCGAGACAAAATCATTGACAATTTAAAACGCGTCTTAGTCGGCGCACGAGCCTGTGGTTCAACACAGGAATAGTTCGGCGCGATATAGGCAGTGTGCCACTGAAGCGCTAGTAAAAACTTGTACTACTACTACTACTACTAATCCTAGTTTTTTTGGCATGGGTCAAGTCGAGGGCAACCCACCAATCTCCCTGCAAAAAATTATGAACATTGCTCAACTCCTTCGACCACTTATTGGGTGGGCGGACATATTTACATATATTCTTATATATATATATATATATATGTCTTCAACGAAAACATTATCTCCTCTCTCACTTCGTTCGCGGGTAATAAATACTTCTGACATTATATATGGCTGAAGAGATTAAAAAAGCTCTAGAGATATTATTTATATCATTAATATACAATAATAATAGTATAATAACAATGGCTACGACTTGAAAGCAACCCGGGTGTTTGTAACTTAGAAAATCTTACATTGCACATCTTTTGCGTTATATTTTGGCGTCCATCCCCTACACCACAAAATAATTCCTAAGCTCAGTTTGTGCTAAATACAATATTACTTTCTCAAACCATGATAATACCGGTAATGTCGAATAGAATATGCTTCTCCCTGACCCTAGACTTGATTTTTAAATTCATAATGAAACCTTGTTTACCTGAAGGTCCATTATATCGATGGGAACATGACTCTTAAATTGTCATATTATTCCCAATGGAATACAACTCCGAAGCCTCGATTATATTGAATATATTGCAACCCTCACTATAGAACTCACCGACTATCTAATGCCCGCCATTACAATACCAATACCTCACCTTACTGCCTGGTCATTCTGTCCATCTTCGGCATTGTGTTTCGCCTCAAGATATTACAACGAACCTCGAATATCCTGCTGCTCTTGTAATACGAACGATGGCCAAAGCTCTCCCTCTCCCTCTCTCTCTCTCTCTCTCTCAGAAACAGTCATCAGTGTAGAGCAGACAGGCGGCAGCATTGAGATGGGTGGGTCGGATTACATTTCGGACATTCCACCGCTGCGAAACACTGTCGGGCCAGAGTTTCCGCGTGTACCAAATGAGAGAATATGGCGGAATAGCTTCATGTTTCGCTAAATTTTGGCATGCAACCGCAAAATTTTTATGCTATTCGGCGTTAGATACTGAAAAACTTGGCCGTCCGTAGTGTGTTTGCTTGTTTTTATCCCCAGATGATGCCACAAAATGATGTTGCGTACAATGATTGGTGCCTATGAAGGGAGTATTGTCAATTATATGCATGTTTTGGTCAAGTTTTTTCTCTCCTTTCATTTTATTTTGATTTCTTTTTCTTTCCTTGTTTTCCTTCTTTTCTGTTCCTTTCCCTTTATTTCCTTTCGTTGTATGTCCTATCTCTTCCCTCTTATTTTTTCTTCATTCCTTTCTTTGCTTTAATTTACTATCCCATAGTTTTCCTTCTTTTTGATTTCATATCCTTTGCTATCTCTTTGTTGAATTTCCTTTCCTATCCCTTCCTTCTCGATTACTTTTATAATTAATTCACCGGCATAGTGTCTGAGCAGACTTAAGCGTGCGTGCATGATAATTTGGTCAATAATGTGATGCAACCGCAAAATTTCTGTTGCATCTTGAACAGCTTTATCTGCCATTGCTTGTATTTCTTCTCAGTCGTAAGTAATACAAACAAATTTCTGGTACCATTTTTTTCACCAGTTGGAAAAGCGTTAGTGTGCCATGCAACCGCTACGCATTTATTGCTATAGAGCGGAGAATTTAAATACCTAGTCTGATTTTTAGTTACCTAGTTAGCTTAATTATTTTGTGTAGGAGAAGTGCACTTTACCAACTATTAGTGCTCTCAGTTTCCGGCTGCTTATTTATATTTGTTGCTTACGTAATTGATTTTCATCGCTTACGAGTAGCTTCAAAGAGTTTTATTGTAGATTAATTACCCTTCACATCTTGTAATCAACGGCACATGTGAGCCTCGTTAATGCGAACTTTATGAATTTTGAACTTATCACTTCAGCCTTATGCCGGGGCCACTCAATGCATTCACAGGAACAACGTTATACAAGGATGAGCTGCTCGCATATCGTACTACCAAGCATAAATATAGTTCAAAACGACGAGTGAGCTTCCCATTCTTGCTTCCAGTTGCTCATGCGAAGGCATATGTGGCCTCGACATTGCTGCAAGCAATGGGAATAAATTTAGAAAAGAGTGCAAACCCACGTGGCGACAGTCTGGGATTGTTGTCAAAACGGTACCTCCTCAGTGCCTCGCGGGTACATCATCGTGCTCATGCTACAATCAAGACAGATTCTGGCTCTTATCGTGTACGACATGCTCTCCATTCAAAATTTATTGAGGGTATTGCTCCCCTCCTTGTAGAAGGGATTTTGCCTCCCGAGCAAAACCGTAACGCCCTGAAGTTATGTCATACCTCAGAAGTTGCTGCAGCTGTAGCTGCTTTTTGCCTTAGTAGGATTCTATGCTCTCAATGCCTTCCTCTGGGTGCGGATGAATCTCTTCTCCCCAGAATTTTGCGCTCCGCCCTCTCTCAGTTGCGTTCAGGCCCATTGTTTGGTCTTAGCCGACCATGCGATTTGAAGGGGAGGAATTGATGATCCTTCCTGTCAGCTCTGCGGACTTGGTGAGCAGACGGTCAACCACTTGTTCTCATGTCCTAACTACCCCAGTGATCCTAAGGTGAACAGTCTTTGGCTGGTCCCATTAGGAGCCGCCCGTTTCCTTGCCTCTCTTCCTCTCTTCGACTTTTTCCTCTGCTGGCCAGGTCCTCTCTGCAAGCTGGCGCTGGGATGCCCTGACGATGCCAACGAACTACGAAATCACAGGCACGGCTAATGCCACAGCCTGTCTTAGCCTATCAGAGGAGTCGATCTTCTCATGCCCCAGTGTGATTGGCTGTGACGTCATTCGCTGCTCTGCTTTGATCACGTGAAAGCGCGTTGTGTTTCGTATGTTATACTCGTAGTAACTTCGGCAGCAAGCGAATTCCCGAGGAGACAGACATTCACTGACAAACTGTAGAATTAAAATTAGGAGAAAGATATGAGTCGAGTGTTGTTTAAGATTGACTTTTAACCCTGTGTTGCCTACGTGAAACGCAAATTTTCTTAAGAATAACACTATTCGAACCGTAACTTGCCTGCCTTTTTGGGAGGTGAAGGGTTAAGGGTAGAGTGTCTTAAAGGCCTCGTGGTATCTCATTATTTTGTACAGTACGTTCAGCACCTAGGACTGTGATCCTTGATTAATTTACTGTAGGTACTGGCATTAGGCCTTAACACTCTCATGGCCGTGTGAGAAATAAGGGAAACAAAATTTAAGGAAAACAAGGAAAACAAAATACCTTGCTTAACTCATTCTTCGTATCAAAAATATTTCACATTCGTCTGAGAAACTAGTTCCCTTTTTTCATACGAATATTTATACTACCGTCCAATAAATCAAATACATTTTATTTTTTAGCATAGGGCTATCCTGAGTTGAATATAATGTATATTTCATTAAAACGCTGACCGTGTGTTGTTGTCGGTGCCTATTTCACACAATTAAGGTCTCCGTATGGCTAATCTAAGAAAAAGAAAAACATCTAATACATGAGTACAACTGCACCGTTGGAGATGGTGAGCTCGAGAAACAAGGCCCTTATTATAGCCTAACCACGACCACTTTGTTATGTAAGTTGCCTATTCACTTAGCCGCAGGAGGCCCATAGAGTTATAATGAACAACAAGCGCAACTCTGCCCTCACGAGACACACTTTAGTAAGCATCTCTAGAATACTGAGCAAAATACTCAATTTCAACAGATTATTGAATCGTTACTCATTCAAAACATATACTAAAGTTTTATTATGCGAAATCACCGCTAGAGGCAGAGTACTAAATAGGTGGAGCGCAGCTGCTGGCTGTTGTTGCCACGCTTTGGGCCCTAAATATATAAATACAGCGTTTGTTACGTCGTCTTGTCAGTAGGCTCTCAGCAGTCCTCAAGTGCTCACCCTAGAAGCTTAGTTTCCTGATGACTTTTACTTCGTGTTTCTTTCTGTGAATATGCTGAAAGGGCAGAAAGAGTGGGTGATAGCTGTAGGTCTGTGGTAACTGTCAATCAATCATTGAAATAAATTGAGGCAGAATTTTAATATAATTTATGTGAAATAAGAGCTGTTCTTAATAAAATACAATATAAATTGTATATACTGCATATATATATATATATATATATATATATATATATATATATATATATATGTAGTCGCATGCGTTCCATTGGATTTCCCTTAATTTCCGTGCAATGATTATCCACACCGTCCAGTTTCTTCTATTCGATATTATCTACAGTTCCTCTGAAGCGGTTCATACCGTTGAGAATGTGATAATAACTTCTATTTATACCAGTGCTATCAAGGCCACTTAAGTGCAGTGCACCAGCTGTCTCGGGACACCTCCAGCCGGACCTCTGTGTCATAATTCTTTTATTGTCTTCTTTTTTGAATTCACATCCTACTCAATGGGATTTCGTGTATGTCATTAAGCCTATGACCCCTCAAAGAACCTCTTTACAATTTTGTGCCAGAATATATTTCTTTGAAAATAACATCACCCACTGACATTTCTCGTATTCCGCATGGTACGTGGCTCCTCAGGGAACTCCATTACAGCTGCATGGTAATATTTTTTGCTAAGAACAGACATTGCCCAATGGAATTTCTTGTACTCTGCATGATAAACGGCTCCACAGGTGCGCTGAATAATAACAATAAAAACTTGTAATAACAACGCAATAGGTTCACAAATATGCGTAAAAGTGTGTAGAAAATAATGTTATTACAAGCCTAAGGGGATTAGTCACGTAAAGAGGAGGCCATACACAAGCAAAATATATGTATACATTGATCCTACGCCTACAGATATTAGCAAGTTATCGTCTTCAACATATTTTCACTTCTCTACATATGTATGTATAGTCACACCTGTTTATCATTATCTCATACTCACTGAAGTGACTGTCTTTATGTTTCTTTACACTGGGGGTTCTTCTGTCGAATGTACTAGAATCTAGATATTCCTCCCCTACAATTTATGTTACGTATTGGCATTTCTAGTACTCGTATTCCTCATGACATGTGATTCCTCGCAGAACCCCTTTACATGTGCTCCACCAAGAACAGCGACGAGGTTTACGACTTACCCCTAGCATTTTATGACCAGCGTAACATTGTTATGGCAGCTTCAAATCAAAAGTCAATTGTCCGTGGAACGATCGCTCGTAACACTCAAAAGAATTAAAGCACAATGAAGGGGGACTTCCACGCCACAATAATGAAGACCAAAATAGAGGATATTCCGTGAACGCGCGCCTGCCAGACCAGTCATTTCCGAAGGGTAATTGTTAAGCGCCGTTAATCAATTCTCAAACGTCAGGAGGATTTTGCTGGGGTAAAATTATTCGCCGTTAGGGAATTTCAGTATTGTAGCTTCGAGAATCCACTTAAATACGGAAATCGAGTTAAACAGAAATTCCGGAGTGTGTTTTTTCAGAGAGCAATTGGAGATTTTCATGCAGTTACGGATATTCAAAGATGGTTTTCGAAAATGCACACGGATAACGAATGTATCCAGAGTATAATTTGGAAAATGCACTTCGACAATGCATTGGAGCAGGGGTATATTTTCGATAATGCATTGGGGAATTAAATGCTTCAGCGATATAGATATTTCTGAGAATGCACTGGAAAAAACGAAAAGGCTGCATCTGGGTATTTTCGGGAATAAATACACTTGGAAAAACGAATACATCTTATGTGCATTTTTGAGAATGCACTTGATGAAGATGATATATCAGATGCGTATTTTTAGTAATGCTCTTCTACAATGTAGTTTTGAGATACATTTGGATAAACAACCGTCGTTAAAATAATTCGTTTGTATATTTCTGAGCCCACTCTTGCAACATTGGCATGCATTAATAGATTTAAAGAGTTGCATCACAAGAATGGAAACGGTGTGTTTCAAGAATGCACTACAGTGCATGAGTTGGACGTTGTGCTCTCATTAACAACGGCCTTAAAAATAGGACTTCGTGACCAGCAAAAGTCAACTTATCCGCAGACTCCATTTGGGAAAACAACATACATAAATTCGTATAGCAGATAGGTGCCCACTGACCGCAGAGGAGTGCATGGCTGCAGTCGACCTCATAGTGTCGGAGCTATGGCGGCTGAGACGAAAGGCTCCTGTGACAAGTGCGACCTCCCGACCGCCCCAATCCTGCTTAGGGTTAGTACTTCTAGAACGTGCGTATATCTGAAATGCTGAGCCAATTTTCACAAGTATTCACCTGACTGCTGGTGAAAATCGTTCTAGTATGCTATTTACATCTCCTTAAAACATGTACGTAGTCACTTCTCATCCAATGCTTAGCTTCTCATTAGTTTCTCATTATCAGGAATAAAAGGCAGTGTTTGTGCTGTGTATAGCATTCGGATTTTGCTCGTAGTTGTTTGTTTGCGTGTATTAGTATATGTTTGCAGTGGATATTTGGTTGTACTAGTGTCCGTTTGTAGTTAAGGTTTGCATGCATTAGTATTTACGTCGCACACTTCGAGTGCTGCCAATTTTTTCTGCGTTCTGTTCTTCAAGTTTTCATGTTCTTCTTCTAAATACTAAAGCTGACTACAGCCGACACACCTTTCTGTTGATCATTTTCTCGTCTGTTCTACCTCTTCTTTCCCGACTTGCTGTTCCCATGCGCGTTGATCCTGCGTAGGAACACCTTCGTCCGCGGGTGACACGTTTTTGTCGACATACTATATGTATATGCTTTTTTCCTCTGTTAGATCGCCTAGATTTAAAGCATTCAATGTACTACGACTAATAATGGTAAAAATAATAATAGTAATACTGTTGACGCTGCGATCTATACGCAATTTTAGTAATTCTTCGTTCGCATTTACAGCGAGCAGCTTCTCGCAGGGCACTGTACACATGATCATTTAAGTTCCCTATGACTCCTTGACGGGAACTATATATACCATTGTCACACGGTAGCCAACCGAACGAGTTTGTGAGTACTGACATCGAAAAACCTGTAAATTTTTGCTTATGCGTAAAATTTCAGGATGGACAGTGCAATGTTTTTGCGCGGTTTGCTCGTCGAGTGGTCAAAATTTTGTAAGTAACCCCCCATCCCGTTGCACCATCCTTGTCGCTTTGTTTTCTCTTGTAGTCGCGACATCAGATTTTTTTAAAGCGATTTTATTATAAATTTCGATTTAATCTAAATTGTCACAAAAATTCGTAAACACGGATAAGTAATTGAATTTTTACTCGCCAAAGAGTAACAAAAAAAATATTCCTTAAAATAAAGACCATCATTTGCAAGACCTTTTGGAATCTGCTGGAGCACAATCAGGACTGTGCTGGATGTGGCAAATCATCAACACCGTCCTGCTCTTTAAACTTGCTTGTCTTTAGTCTTCTTCTTGGCGGCGAGTGGCTTGGCAGTGTCCTGCTGCATCAGAGCGCGTTTCCGGTTGATCAGAGCCGGGTACTTTTGTTCCAACTTTTCTTATACTGTAAAATTAAAAAAAAAATTCAATTTTCCCCAAGTGTTTACGAACTGTTAGGACAACATAATATTAATTATGAAGGCAGTGGGTAGCATCTATAATATTATTGTGCCTGGGTTTATTTCTATCACGTTGTTCAGCCTATAGCCATGTGAACGTCGTTTATTTGAATGGGGCTCCAAGTCAGTTGACCGTCAGACCATTCTTAATAGGGAGGTGCGGTTTTGCACAAAATATTTCTCGCGTTTGTGAGTATTTCCTCAGCTATTGGCTAGAGTGAGTACCAACCACTAGTTTCTGATCCATATTTAATTCCCTAAACGGAGATTCTTGGTTTTGCACCGCGTTGCGTCCGAGTTCACCACTTTTCGTTCAAACTTCCTTTTCAAGCAGAGACGCCTAGCTGCGCAGTGATGCCCATACGTACGTTCCTAACTTTTCGTTCGAACTTGTCAAACTGAAAACGCCTATTTGCTGCTCGTTGAGTGTGGATTCTTAATTTTTCGTTCAAGCTTCTCAAACTTGAGACCCCATTTGCTCTGCGTTGCTCTTACATTCTTGCTTCTTCGCTTATGCTGTTCTAGCCGCTCTACCACCAACAATTTATTAATTTCTCGTTCAGAATCCTTACACTAAGACTCCAATTTGCGCCGCGTTATAGCGCGCGTTCTTAATTTTTCGTCACGTTTCTTAAGCTGAGTCGCTCGCCTATTGGCGGCCGCGTTGCGCGCGCTTCTTAATTTTTCGCTCACATTGCCCCAGAAATGAAGTGCCTGCACGCAATATACAAGAGAAATGGCTGCCCTCCAGCAACCAAATATCAGATAACGGAGCGTGGGTGACAGTTGTTGTCACGTCGTCCTTGCTCCAACCAAATGGATGGATGCAGCTACTGATGGACACAAGATTGCCACGATAAATGATACTGCAACTGATGGATGGAACGCTAAAGACGTGAAATTTCAAGGACGTCTGCCGACTGTTGAGTATTGCTTCCGTGACAAATGCTTTCCTGTTTGCTCCTAGCAAACTTTGGTGATTTGGGCGGCAGTAGCAAGCGATGCATCAGCTGCTAATGTGCTGAATATCCGTTCTAGATGCCATGAAGGGCAGACAGGCCCACGAAAGGAACAGAAGCCCGCGGGGGTACCGATAAAGTCCGGGCCATGTATGTTTACGTACAGAAGTAATGACTGAAAATACCGTTGCCCATTCGAGGTACCGCTGAAATATAAGTCGTATTGCTGAAAAATCGGTCTTGACTATTTAGCCCTTTAATGTACCAGTTTTTTCATAAGATGTTTGAAAAAAATATATTTTTTGTTAAATAAAAGTAAAGTTTTTGTTGTTTAGATGTCATGACCTTAGGTTTCAACTCCTAAATCGATTTAATTTAGCTTTTATAAAGCGTATAGGAAAAGTAAATTATCTCTGGTATCTGAATCATAAACTTCCCCATCACTCTTAGCATCAGATTTACTAGTAGCCGTTGCTAGGCTAGCAACTCAACAACAAAATATGTACTGTGATATTGTAGGCCCAACCAACCACTCCTATGCCAGGGACTGATACGCGTTTCTACTCACAAGTGCTTGCTCGGATGAGCAGCATGCGGGCCGTTTCGATTTATATTTGAAATCGGTGACATAGATACCGTGGTATAAATGACGTCCGAGTCTCTCATCCTTGCATCTAACTGTCTGTGTAAATGCCTAGTGTGTCCCCCGCATTACAGCACATAGTTGACATCTAAAGACAGCCAGCAAATATTAGTAAAACCCATAAAACCTGCCGAAATTATACACTGGAGGTGGCCAGATGTTTTAGTTCACGAGTTAATTCGGGGATGAGCTAGTTTTAATGCGCTTGTCGTCAGAAACCACGAGTAATCTCGTTTTAGTCCCAAATAAGCAAAAACTTTACCACGAGTTAACTCGTGGTAAGTACAAAAGTGCCACTTATTGACTACTGAGTTAACTCGGGTTAGTGCTTTAAGGGGGTTAAAAATGCTAGATAAACTTACAGTAAGCGTTACGTGCACTGTGAAGATAATTCCCTGCTGGCTCTCCCTTTGGATGGAAACAGCTACCCAGGAGAAGAAAACCAGCTTCGGAATTCTACACACGTGAGGCGCCTTGAATAACGTCACCCGGACCTTGTCTAAAGAAAGATAAAGGCCGGTTCATACGATAGTGTTTTGCATGCGTTCTTTCAGTTAATCGTTCAAATTGTCGCATCGTCTGAACAGAAGAAAAGTGCACACCGTTCTTATTTTCAACTCACTCTAATTTGTAAGCAACAGCTAAAATTTTACTAGTAACCCTTTCTTAAGTCAATTGATTTGACTGCTGACCTTTTGGTAAAGTTTTTTTTTAGGAACTACAATGTTGTGATCAGAAAGAAACGTCGTGATATTCGTACGATTAGCTGAGAGAACGCCTTCAAAAGACTGTGGTGTGAACAGGCCTTGACGGCCACTGTCAGTCAGGCAGCCACGGATTCTCCCATTATTTTAGTCAATCTTATGTTACATTTGAACGAAGCGTGAAGCATGCCGTAAATTTATAGGGTATGTAGGTCTTTGAGGCTGACTGTAAACGCGAAAGTGTCTGTATATGCATTAAGAATAAGTCTATATACTTGATTTCTGGCAGTAAAAACTAAGTTTGATGCATCCTGTACGAATAAATTTTGGAATAAGGGGGGCAATATTTATTGTTTAAATTATTTGTGAAATATAAGCATCAGCTGCAGAGCTAGCTAGTGGCTAGCAGCGTAGAACGCGATTCAAAGCTTACCCTCAGTAACACTGAATTAAACCGCCTGTATTTTTGTACATAATAAAGTTTGCTCTACCATCATTGTGTGCCGGCTCCACACTGTATAACTGCACGCTCAACTTATGAACGGACGGACGTTCAACCAAGCGCCCCCCCCCCAGATAGAGTGGCTAGGGGGCCTTGGTTCAGCTTGTACGTCGTTCAACTGAAGTATTTTCCATGGCCATCTTTGATACTGACTTTGTGAAATGTAATCGGGACCCTTTATCAGTTGAGCGCGTGCAAAGAGGTCCAATACAAGAAAGAAAATCAGTCACACTCCACCTTACTGGCCAGGGAAGTTTTGTCTTTCGGTGGCTGCTCCCTTTCCACCAATCACAAGCTCCCATTCATTCGTTCAGCCAATCAGCGAGCTAGCCAGGCTTCAGCCCCGGGAAAAAATTTAGGTTCCGATCTCCGTAACCTTCGCTGCCTCCTTCTATATTAATAGTCCTTGAGCGTGCGGTTACGTTTCGTAACCTCGGCATTACATATCAGGTGCTCATTCCATTTCTGATTCTGGAAGTTATGTACTTTCATCCTACTATCCAAAGTAGCTTCTCAAGAATTTCTAGCCTGCTTCTCCGCATCCACAGACAGTACACAACCAATTATTTATTTAATCCGTCCCGACATTGAACGTTAATAGATGTATCCTAGTGAACAAGTTTGCTCTAGGTTAATATGTGTCGTTCCCGGCGCTTAGTAGATTTTCCATTTTTTTTATACCGCAGCAATAAAAGGTTCGAAACGGTATCCTAATACATAGAAGAATCTTCTCCCAGATTTTCGCGATGCCGTTCCCAGCTCGGCAGCACGTATCGGATATGCAAATTCGTAGACCTGAAATTTACAGCATTTGTCCTAATGAATAAGGGTATTTCTCCCAAACTTTTTATTGTGTCGTTGCAATTCCGCAGCATATATTTATATCTATAACAGATGACCAAATTCATATTTCCAAAGTTGGAAGCCCTTATTCAAATAAACAGAAGTAACTGGCCTGAAATTTCAGTTGTGGCGTTCCGATCTTGTCAGCACATAGCAGATTTCCAAGTTCATATGCCTTAAATTTCCTACTTTTATCCTAATAAACAAGAGTAGTTCGCCTGAAATTTCCATTGTGCCGTTGCCAGGGCAAAACAAATTCGCCAGTTCAGATATCGAGGCAGCGAAATTTAGCTTCTGTATGACCTCTTCAGCAAGATTCAGCGCGAAACAAAGTTTATCAGGTGCGTGTTCTGCTCTCGAGAATGTGAAGTACTTTAAGCAATCGAGTTACGTCGATGATGCTCTGCAGAACTGCAGAGTTTGGAACTTTGGAAGGTTGTGGAGCCAGTCCTGCTGCTCCAACTTCTTGGTGCTCGTTGGAATATGGGAGAATGTTGGTATAGAGCAGCATAGGGGGTTTTTCGTATAGTGGAATAGAGAAGGAGTAAGTGGAGGTGAATATACGTAGGTATGTAGCAGGCTCTTTGGTTACAGGGACAAAGGAAGGCTTTACTGCACAGGAATATAGAAGGGTGTTTGCGTAGCATAGATAGAAGCTTATGAGAATTTAAGTGTGTAGGACATAAAAGGTGGTTAGAGTCGATGAATATAGGAGGGTGTTAGTGTAGATGACTGTGGGAGGGTGTTTGCGTAGAGGTATGAGGGGGTTAGTTGAGTAAAAGAAGACGTTATAGTGGCTGTGGATGAATATAGGATGGTGTTAATGCTGAATAAAGTATAGGAGAAAGTTAATTAATGTAGATGAATGGGAAGCTGTTCGTGAGGAGGATCATAAAGGGTGTTGGTGTAAAGGAATAGAGAAGAGTGGATTGGATGGATTTAATGGAGTGGATTGAATGGTTCATATGTAGTAATTATCTCTGAATTTGAAAAAAAAACGACGTGATATCAGGATTTCAATTGGTAATTCCTTCCACCAAGGACGTTATATTTCTGTCGTGTTTGTCTGTGTGTTTGTCTCTTTGTTTGTCACCAAGATAACTGAAAAATTTTGAACGTATCCTTTCGAAATTTACAGGGATTGTTAGGCATGTTAACAGTAACAGATGATCAACTTTTACTGAAAATTTGTTCATCTGTTTGTTTGCAGAGCCGAGCTCTGCAGCTGCCAGGGGCAGAACTAATCATGATGCTGCTTTGCGAAGGCGTCATAGGCACACACTGCAAAATGAGACCTGAAGGTTGACAACATATATGCGCTTCTTTCGAAGTATTTAATTACAACCGTGTATAGTTGTACTACGTAGCTATACATATTTTATATGTTTAATATACTAGATTTTTGTGATGATCAGTTGGTCCGTTTGTGTGTTTGACTTATGTTTGTCATAATGGTTGTTAGCAGCATAACTCAAAAAGTAATGGATGGATCTTTAAGAACACTACGGAAACTGTTAATGCTATCAAAAGGCACAAGTGGTTAGTTTTTGGTGTTGAAACAAAGGAAATAATTGTTTCAGAACCATTTGAATTTTTCGTCACTGTTGCCGTGCTTGGCGGAGATGTGCGCCCTCAGAGTGCTCTAATTAATTATATAATGTGATATGCGTAGAGGTCAAACATAAATGAAGTGGTAATAAAATTTACGATGTAATAAAATGTAAGACGTAACACGCTCAGAGTATTGGAAGTTGATCCCATTAGAGAAGATAATGAAACATTAGATGTAATTCCCGTAGAGCTGTACACCGTCTTGGACTCCTTGAATTTTACTAAAATTCTTTGTGTATATAATCAACATACGTAAGTTCTGGAGCATAACATTTTTACTTCGTCATTTTCAATCCTGCATTGAAATGAAACTATATCTTTGTTTTGTTTCAATAGTAGGGTTGAGAGCGGTAATGTTAGATATATAGATATTCCAAATCAATCTTTGCATCCTATCGGATTTTTTTACCGTTACTGATAATAGTGCATTGAATTCTTTCCCTAATTGAACCATCGTTGTCTGGGGTGGTAAAACAATGAATCTAATAATAATAATAATTTAACAATCGTTCTTCTTAGCCTTTCCTCGAGCGCAGAAGTAATGGGAATGATCAACTTTGAAAAATTGTGAGTACCTAAAGAGAAATAATATACATTTCCAATAATAGGAATGTTAAAATTTTCATAATTAGAGGTGTATACTTCCTTGAGTAGGTATACTAACTTATCAAGAGCTTATACGATAAACTTGCAAGAGTGGAACCGCAAATTTTCAACAGTGAGGATAATAGTTTTTCAAGTTTTTGCCGGTTAAGGTATTTACCTCGATTCCGCTTTTGTAGTTATTAACGTTATCATTCGATGTACACCTACTCCTGCACTTTTTTCTGTATGACCGAGCAGATTTTAGCTTAAGCCGGTTTGCTGCTTTCGGTTATTTTGAAGGAAAGAAAAACTTAAGCCGATTTCGGCCAGAGCCTGTCCGACATTTGTGCTGGATTGTCTTCTGCTGCTAAATGCAATTTTTTTTAAAACATGGAAAGCATACACGACAAGCTGCAATTGATTGCAAAAACTGGCCGAGGACAATTATTCTTGTATTTTATTCACTTTGTTCGCATTCATTTAATTACAGCAGACTTATTTTTTGCAAAATAAGTCGTGTATACGTAGGGTCTTTGTCGAATATATTGGAAGAATTTATCCAATGTCTGTATTGACGGCGTCAGGTGGTATTGAATGCGTTGCTAAAATTTTTCAATTGGTGTATTCTGAATATGCTATGTGAACTAAATATATATATACGCTTTTGTCGTCGACCATTAGTTCTAGATAAAGAAGTTCGAGTAGTTATTCTTGTAACACATATTAATAATATAATACATTTTGTTGGAGTACCTGTATGTAGAGTTTGCTATTATTTCGGTGCAGTCCCTATAATGTCATACGTGTCATAATATAATACATTTTGCTGCAGTACCTGTATGTAGAGTTTGCTATTATTTCGGTGCAGTCCCTGTAATGTCATACGTGTCATAATATAATACATTTTGCTGCACTATCTGTATGTAGAGTTTGCTATTATTTCGGTGCAGTCCCTGTAATGTCATACGTGTCATAATATAATACATTTTGCTGCACTATCTGTATGTAGAGTTTGCTATTATTTTGGTGCAGTCCCTGTAATGTCATAAAAATCGCATGGAAGTGATACGCTTTTTGAAACGCACGCCACTTTTACTTTTTATTTATTCCGTTTAGAAAATGATAACAGCGACAATAATGCCAGTAATTATGCGTACGAAAATTGGCTTGGGCGGCGTGCAAGTGTCCCTGTAGCTACTGAAGCATTCCCTTGAGCGTTACCGCCCTTGTTCGTACCGACGTATTCTCTTCTCGTTAACGACCTCTAACGGCCTTGTTTCCGCACTTTGAAGGACTTTTTGGTCTCCACAGCAGTCGGAAATTGTGCAATATTCACGAGATCAGGCCAACCTGATGCAGCAAACTTAATTTTTTCCGCTTACATTGCAGGCAGGAAAATACTATTTAATGTTATGGACAGCGCATGCGCAGTGCTCTCCAGGCAGACAAGCTTACTTTTTTCCACTTACATTGCACGAAGGGGAAAATAAATCCTTGACGAGTACAAGCTTAGGGTTCTACAGGTAGGTATAAACTATTTTCTTTTTTTCGTCACATTATGCAAGGGGTAATGTGGGTATTTTCCAGGCAGATGAACGCACAAGTCCTTCATTATTACGTAGAAATTAAAAGCAATTAGGTTAAAGGCGGCGGTTATGCAATGTTCTCCATGCAAGAAAAGGCAACATTCCCCCCCCCCAAAAAAAAAAAAAAAAATAATGGCTAACTCTTGTCCCGTGTCCTTGTGCAGATGAAAATATTCTTGCATTGCTGAAAAGGAAAAATAATATGTAAGGTTATACGTAGATACTGCTTCTGCATGGGTTCCTAAAGCATGTGCAGTGACCCCTAAAGTGCAGTGCAGTGGTCCCTAAGGTGCAGTGCAGTGGTCCCTAAGGTGCAGTGCAGTTGTCACTAAGGTGCAGTGCAGTGGTCCCTAAAGTGCAGTGCAGTGGTCCCTAAGGTGCAGTGCAGTGGTCACTAAGGTGCAGTGCAGTGGTCCCTAAGGTGCAGTGCAGTGGTCCCTAAGGTGCAGTGCAGTGGTCACTAAGGTGCAGTGCAGTGGTCCCTAAGGTGCAGTGCAGTGGTCCCTATTGTGTGCGTTGTAGTCCTTAGGGTCCAGGACAGAGGTCCCTAAGCAGGCAAACACATTTTTCTCTCCCTATGTTACACAAAGAAAAAAAAATATTTTGATTCGCTCATGGTACAATAGTAGTGTTTCATAAGCATAGTTGAGTATTTGAGGCAATTGAAATATTTTGCTTTGGAAACAGACGGCGATCGAAGATAGTTGGCCATGCAACTGCTGCTCAATCTTAACTCCTTCTGCGTAGGTTTCATTCCTCCACTGAAGAAGGCTCCAATTGGTACGATTGCTCTCAGTATCATTGTTTGTTGCATTACAAAAGCTAGTAACTGAACCTTTCAAAGAACTCTTCACATGTTTTTTGAAACTGGACTGACACTCTTTTTCGCTGACGTAAAATTCAACAAAAGATGCGTTTCCACCAGTCAGCTCATCCCTACCTTGCCTCGACTCTAGAGTCTTAAGGCCAGTTCGCACGTTAGTCTTTTGCTGTGTGTTCATACGTCACGTTGTTCGAATGCGTTGTTGTGTCTGGTCTGTGATCAAAAAAGTACACTGCCTTCTGAGTTTTTGTCCGCAAAATTTAAAGAGCAATACGGAAATTCTTTTGTGACCCTTGCTAATTAAACTGACTCGACTAACATTCTCGCAAATTCGTCAAAACACACACAGTTGTGTTGCAAGGCCACTACGACGTATTCGAATGTTCTGAAGCATGAATGTAGAGTGAAAGACTAACGTGTGAACAAGCCTTTAACCTGAGCTAATGTTTGAAAAAAAGTCACACCTGTACGTATATAAGATTCTTTACAGTAAGCTCTTGCTGAAGCATTGCCAACTTACTGTTTTTTCTCTATTTTTTTAAAACCTTAACCCAAAACCGATAGATCAAAATTAGGTGTCTCCTAAGAGTAGGATTAGTTGAAACGTAAAGAAAAGCTGACTCTCAGTAGCATCATGTTCAATTGAACTATTTTATAAAATATGTACACCAACCTTCACGCCTATCGATGCCGTTAAATGCAGCATTTCCAGAAAAGCTCGCTGCTATAACTTGCGTATAGGCCTCCGATTGAACAATTCTCTGAATTACGCTCACTTTCCTAAATTTAAATGCCTTCAAACGAAGCATTTCCAGAAAACCCCGCCTCTCTAACTTGGCTTCAGGTCAAAGACTTAGCTCTTGCACGAAACACTGTCCTCCCTACGTACACACAATTCTTACAACGCTAACCCATTGTTCTCGAAAGCCATTAATGCGTATTACTTGGAGGATTTTGCTCCACCGTTGCTTTGCAACACTCCGCAAGAGAAAAGAAGCTAATTACAAAGCGCTTTAATTCTGCTAATTAAACAGGCTGATGTTATTGCAGAATATTGCTAGGCCTTTCAGAGAACACTGCTTTCGTCGACAGCTCTTCAATTAAATTCGGAGGCCTCCGAGACCGGCATTCGTTGCGGGATCGAGGGCTCGTAGTTTAATTTGAATATGGAATCTTATTAAGTCTCTCTCTTATTACAAAGCTTGACGGCAAAAGTTCGTCTTTAGTTGGTTTAGGTGAGAGGGGGAATATCGGGCTGCTCTGCGTCTAAGTGGGAGGCCTGATAGGGCAAGTACGGTAACCCTCATCCGAATTGTTTTAATTAATACAAATCTGAGAAAAAGTATCCCGTGTCTGTTAATGTAGGTGTTTCGAAGTTTAAGGGTATAGGTTAAGTCAACTTTATCTCACCCCCATTGGGAAACTCACACGCACTGGTTCGTGCTGCTGATATAGGCCAACTGGCTTCAGAGGAGTATACGGCTGCAGTCGACCAAAGGTCGTTAAGGGCTATGGCGCTATCGTCGGAAGATTTTTGTGCAACGCCCCGTGCCCCCCCCCTCCGTGCACCGGCCCTTCCGATTTCTGGGAAAGGTCCATTACCCCCCGCAGCAGCCAGCTGTTCAGATATTATCAAATGCCGAATAAGTGTGTCAAATGCTGGCCACGGTTGCTATTCTACTCTGCAATGTTCAGTTTCGTTTGCTCAGCACTCTAGTCGCCATAGCTGGACCACTTCGCATTCAAGTTGCAGATGTTGGAGCACACGTGCAATAACCTTTGACACAAATTTTTACTTTTGTTCTTCCTAAGTTTGTGTGTGTTTGTGTGCATCATTCTTGTTTAGCAAGTTTAGGTCGGAAGAAGTTCCCTGGACAAATACTGTATTTGCATAACCTGTAGAGATAAGTGAGGTGATTCTCATCCCACAGTCGTTGAAATAATAGTACTGCATTTTGAATTTCATGCTTTTATGAGCTCAGTGCCAAGTCATCGTAAGTTTTTACTTAAGAAACAATGATTTTAGCCTAACTGGTATTAGTTTATTATTGCATAAGTTTCTTAATAATTTTGTGATACAGGTACATTCAATGTCGCTTTGACCGCACTCAAACTAGGAAACCCACACGCACTGGTTCGTGTTGCTGATAAATCTTCGCAGCGGCTCGGAGAAGTACGCGACTGCAGTCAACTTTGGATTGTCAGAGCTATGTCTTCAAAGACGGAAAGCCCTCAGGGGAATAGGATGGGCCATATGTCTTAGGGTTAGATGATAATAATTATGTGCTTTATTAGGTACACATAGGAGGGACATGGTACATAGGTTCGCCCCTCCTATGTCATGAGCGGTAGCGCCTCAGAGCGACCCTGTAGGTTACATTAGCCTTCAGATAGGCGTTCGATGCCACTATCTTTTGTGCCTACTTTATTTTTTTCTGTTTTCATTCAGGCTCCTACTGATGTTTCTTTGTTCTCTTCTTCCTCTTCTTTCTTGGCCTGTTGTTCTCATGCGCTTTGATCCTGTATGGGAACGCCCTAATGCGTAGGTTCTGCGTTTCATTTGACAAACTATATGACCCTTATTTAATCCTTTGTAACATCGTGTTCGTGCGGAATTGGAGCATAAATCGCTGGCTGTAAATTAAACTAATTAAGGGAACCTCGTACGATGACTGCTACCGTCCGATCGTCGCCGCCATCACTGCTGGTTAGGTCAGTGCCATCGCAGTGGACTATGCGTGAATGAAAGAAATGCTTGCATTTCCGAACATCCAAGATTTCACCTCCGTGACTATGTACCTGACATCTGACCGGCAGACGACGAGTACGATAGTGCTCTTAACCACCATACATCTCTGCTCGTGCACACTTTTCCTGTTTTTAGTTTTGGACTAGAGCAGTACTTCAACTACCATAATTAACTGCCGTATGATCTACAATTAAGTACTCTTTATAGTCGAACGTTTTTGCAATGAAGCGGCTCATTTCCAAATGCATTTTGCAGTCTTGCAATATTATTTTCATAGCATGCAGTGTCAGACGCTGATAAATCTAATTCTTTCGTAGCATGCTTATTTATCCTTGCTTCCAGGCATTGCATTCAACCATGGAAATATCTTTAGCGATGATGCAATGCTGTCCGTAATCCTCCATGCATAACCGAAAGATCAAACATCGCGATAAAAATTAATACGTATTTATCTGTTTATCTGTTTTCTCCATGTTTTAATAAAGCCGGTGAATATTAGGCCAGGTTTGAAAAATTTTTCCTTTCCTGTCGCGCTTTTCTGAAAACCGTTTGGCAAAAATTAGACCATGGTTGCAGATGATGAAGGAAGTAAGAATGCGTTTATGTTTGATGCACTTCATACATTGTCGAATTTATTGGCCAAGCAATGAATTACCCCGGCTGTTTCTGCTAGCTTACTCATGGATGAACTTTTAACGTTCTTTTCAAGTGTAATGTTTATTTGTTTTGTGTACAGCATGCACAAATGGCGTATATGATCAGTGAGACAGAGGGTAAGATGTTATTTAGCGTACTGTAGATCTAAAAAGATGGGCGAAGAGCATGAATATTTCGGTTACAATAATTATTCTTCTCCAGCTGGATTTTTCTCCAACGAAACAGCTTTCGATTTTTCATGGAGTCCTAGGAACCTATCTATCAATAATTATTGCTAATTCCCAACGCTGTTAGTAACGCAAATTATCTACGTTTGGAATGGATAGTTACTAAATTCAACGTATCAAGGCAGCTAACTTCCAACCATGGTGGTATCGGTTGCTTCCATGCAATATTTGGAATGGTTGCGTTCTAACTACTGGGATTTACAACAATAATTTTTCCCAGTTTTAAAACTTTCCTTTACATTATAATCGTTCGACAATGACAATCATTTTAGTATCGTATATATTAATATTATATGACAATAAAATATTAAGCATAATATTATATTATTACTAGACGACCCGTGACCCGTTGGGTCGTCTTCACGATCGTCTTGTCTGTGTTTCGTGCTCACTTTGCTTCCTTCCCACCTTTTATTCCTACTGATCTTTCGTCCATCTGTTCTTCCTCTCTTTCTCGACTTGCTGTTCCCATGCGCGTTGA
>LQNS02276481.1:13485715-13506326 GCA_001587735.2 Parhyale hawaiensis | reverse complement strand
TGAGCCTGAGTCTCTTTTAAAACACCTCCACAAGATCCAGCGTCTCTTTACATGCCTGCGGTGGACAACGCGTGAGCCCGACGCTCTTTTAAAGCAAGCCGTACTGCTCCCGCGTTTATTAGACACAAACATCCCTTAAAAAACGGAGGCATGAAAACGAGCTTCGGAAGTTTTGAAAGCTGGGACCTGCGAGTCGACCATCATGAAGTTCAATTAACCCGAGCTACGCAAACAGTTCGAATTTTTCCATTGGCAAACCAAATATGAACGGTGATGATATTGCTTCCTTAGTGGTAAGAGCGGGACCTGAGGTGGTAATGCGATAGTATACATGAGAAGAAATGGTGCGTAAAGACGCTTTATTTTAATTGTACGATAATTGGAACGGCAAGGAGACCCGCATATAAAACTGAATTTAAACAAAAGGAAAAATGGAACGTAATTTTTTTATGTTTAGCTCTGATGGTAAAATATGGAACGCAATCGTTGAGGATATCAGGAAGTATGCTGTGTATTTTTTGACTGTTTGACTGTTTGTTCAAGTGTGGTATGATCAGTATGAGGTAGATGCGACATAGATGCAACTTCTATATAGTACAGATCGGTGCTTCATAAATTCTACACGGTGTAGATGGGACATACATGCGGTATTGATGTGGTATAGTCAGTGAATCTCAATTGTCCTGCGGTGTCGATAGATTTGGTGGAGATGCAACATAAATTTAATATATATATATCCGTGCTTC
The DNA here is from genome assembly GCA_001587735.2 of Parhyale hawaiensis. Taxonomy (NCBI): domain Eukaryota; kingdom Metazoa; phylum Arthropoda; class Malacostraca; order Amphipoda; family Hyalidae; genus Parhyale; species Parhyale hawaiensis. The sequence continues at coordinate 13,505,580 of LQNS02276481.1, read as the reverse complement.
TTAAATTCTACTGTATATATATATATATATACATATTGTAGAAATCAGTGATTCCTACATTATCTACTGTAATGGGAAACACCATAATGGATAACCAGTAAAAATTTGTGTAGCAACTTGAATTACATAATATCTTTCACCGTCTTGATTTGATTATGGCCTCCACCAAAGGGTTATGTGTTTCCTGGTGTTTGTTACTCTGACAATCTGTTAGCAGCGTAACCGAAAAAGTTATGGACGTATCTTTTTGAAATTTACAGTAACTGTTAATTATGTCATTTTTGACGATGATACAGATGAATTCTGACTTCTGGACTATTTTAAATTTTAGTTAGCAGTATGCTAGTTAGGGGAGGTCTATGTTGCCCGACTACAGCTGTAGTCTTGTAGGTGAGATGAAAAGCGAGTGCATCGCAGTGCGGCAGGCTTTATTTTTATACTATGCTGAATATCTTCCCACCTGCCATGTAGAAGTAACACGTCATGGCAGTTCGCTATTACACACAGGATCATAATATACTTAATACACTAACTGTTGACATTAGTATTAAAGCTCGAATTAACATCTTTTACATAATTGGATATATCTTTATACAGCTCTCTGTTAACTGTTCATTTACAATTTAGCAAGATATGCAATAAAAATGCTCGCACATTGACCTTTATAATAATTATGCACTTATTTTCGATACACTAGGTTAAACTGTTTATCATATTTAGATTATCTTAGTTTAGACTTCAAATCATAAATTAGTTACCAATGTTGATGCAACAGTTTTCCCTTGAAAATATAAAAAATACTTATTGTAGTACTGCAATTGTACTTTTCAGGACAATATGGAAAAATTATTGCTAGTTGCATTTTTGTTATGAAGATTTATTTACATACCACCCAAAATGTCAGTTCATGTTTTTGCCAGGGAACTATAGGTAACAATCTGATTTTTTAAATATTTATCTTGGATTGGATAGTAACCGCGACTGCACTTTATAGATACTAGAGAAATGCCCATAAATCCCTACTCTATCTGTTCTGAAATAGTTGCTCCAAAGCCACAAATTTGAATTGCCTCATCTTGATATTTCAAAATGAGACCGTTGAATTAAAATTGTTGTTCCAAATTGAGACCGTTGAATTAAAATTGTGGTTCCAAAATGAGACCGTTGAATTAAACTTGGGTCCAAAATGAGACCGTTGAATTAAAATTGTGGTTCCAAAATGAGACCGTTGAATTAAAATTGTGGTTCCAAAATGAGACCGTTGAATTAAAATTGTGGTTCCAAATTGAGACCGTTGAATTAAAATTGTGGTTCCAAATTGAGACCGTTGAATTAAAATTGTGGTTCTAAAATGAGACCGTTGAATTAAAACTGTGGCTCCAAAATGAGACCGTTGAATTAAAATTGTGGTTCCAAAATGAGACCGTTGAATTAAAATTGTGGTTCCAAATTGAGACCGTTGAATTAAAATTGTGGCCGTGGAACAGCTCTTTCAGAACAGAGGGAATATTATTTTTTTCGAAAGTGTATGCAGATGACTGCTATCTGCTGCCTACTGTAATGGTTTAAAGCGCCAGGCTTAAACAGTATGAAATGACGCATGAACACTAGTTATGAACATGTGAATATTAGCTGCTATATCACATAATTTGATTATCGTGAACATAAAAAAATGTAATGCCATAAAAAATATTTGCTGACGAAGAATGTCAGCTGTTGGGTTTCGTCGCAAGATGATCTAGCGCCTATATTAATTGAATAAATTGGTTGTGGCTCCCTCTGAACCAGATTGCATATAAAGCATGTAATTTCACAAATTGGAGTGAGAATGTATATTACCGTAGTGATGCTTTTGCCGATCATGAATATTGGTTGATACGTATTAAAATAAAAGGAATATTCGCCGTCTCAATAATGTATGCTGAATCGGTGTAACATTGGCTTGATGCTGAAATACATTCTATAGAAAAATATATTGCTGATTGGAGATATTTTTAATCTTTAAACAACCCGTAAAGAGTCTAAACATTATTCGCTGGGTCTCTGTAATGTTAGCTTGATGCCAAAGTAAGTTCTGTAACATCATTAATTACTTGTAGAAAATATCTTACGTCTTGTAGCTAAAATGTAAGCGTCTAAGTAATGTATGCTGAGTCGGTGTAATGTTGGGTTGATGCTGAAATAAATCCCGTAGGAACATAAATTACTTGTAGAAGATATTTTGCATAAGGTCTCCTGCTATGAGGGAAAGCCGCGGCCGTCGTGTTGGCCGTTCACGGGCGATATACGGCCAATAGGCGGCCTGTTGAGGGCCATAAACTATGCATGCAATATAAACTATGCCAAGATAAAAGGTTTGGGGCAGAATAAACCGCCCAGGGTCACCAGGCTACCGACCATGAAGTCTTTTTCCCCTGTCTCCTCTGCTGTAGCGGCTGGTCGTAAGAACTGTGTATAGCTTCGAAACTGCCGGATTTTCATCCTTTATTTCCAGGATTAATGGTTGCAAACTCCTGCATAGAAAGAATTCGCAGAATTGACGTGTTATATGAGATCATTTTGTGGTAATGGAAGTTTGGAATAATGTGTAGTTCGTAGAAAACTCATTTTGTCTTACAACTTTTTTGCAAGTTTAAGTGCTGACGGATTTGGGAAACAAAAAATGTTTTACTACTTTTTACAAGTTAAATGTTAACGAACTGGTGTAACAAGGCCATCATATCGACATTTCATCTGCGAGTATTTTGTAATATTAAAAACTGGGAAAAATTGTTGCTTCTTGCAAAATAGATTTTTTTATCTTCTGCCTATTTAATGATTCGTGTGAAAACTTATTATATCGAAAATTTCGCCTACAAATGGTTTTGTTGTTTTAAAAGCTAGTTTCAAACAAAGTACGCCTTCGTAAAAAACAGTTTTTTATCCATTTTATTGCCAGTTTAACATTTACGAACTATTTGACAGCGTTGTCACACTGATGATTTCTTGATGAACATTTTCGAGGCATTTTACGTTCGTTGGGAAACTAATGTACCTTTGCTTAGAGAAGGAATGTTTATTTCTAACCATTCAACCATTTGCCTGGTGTTGCAGATAATTTCGATGCTTGGCAAACGGCAAAAGAAATAGGCAACAAAAACAAAAGTTGTGTGCGCAGGTACCGGAAATTTTATTTAGGGACAATTCATGTCAAATTCTACAATATTTTCCAGTGTAACTGTCCCAGCAGCTACAACCATCTCAAGGCTAGCAAGAAATGATGTCATGCTCTGGCGATTATGTCTTCGTCAATGGAGGCAAAAGCCTGCACGATGGCAACCTTCAGAGACTCAACTGGGCTGTGCGCTTGTTTGTTGGTCTTGGCCTAAATCACGCCCCAAAAGAAATAGTCAGGAGGGTTGCAGTCAGGTGAGGATGGTGGCCATAAGTTCGGCGACCAATGGTGTGGGCCATTGTTGAGCAGTCAAGCTTGGAACGTTTCGGTCATGAGTGCAGGAGCTGAGTCTTACTCTGGTAGATGTAGGGACGTCACGTCCATCCAGTGCTTCACCAGTCTCTCTCCAGCACATCTTGGTACACTGAATCCCCTACCAGACAACTCACTAATGTCATGTGTCGGATTCTACTGCAACTCTCGGTATTTCTAAGTCTGACTAATTCCTTATACAGATATTGAAATACGTAGATTATTATGGTAGTGAAATGTTGCTGCATATATCGTATAGTCTATTAAAAAAACTGATTTTCGGAAAGAAACGGTGCAGAAAAGCGGGGTATGCGCCTATTTTAGCCACGACGTCGCCCTCAGGGGTATATTCTGGCGGGCCCTTTCCCTGCCACAAATATTTGGGCCTCACAACCCCAAGGGTCCCTAGTGCTTTCTCCGCAGAGGATGTCACAGCAGCTTGCCGCAGTTCCTGCTGACGACGTTAGTTTTGTAAAGCTAGGTAGTCTCTCAATACTTTGCAAGCTAAGTGCAACTTTACTCTCTTTTCTCGATTAAATTTTGAATTCACTGTATTTTTGCCTCGTTGGAAGCACTGAAAAAGGAAGGTGTTATCATACCATGTAAGTTTACTGTAGAATGACTATATCAGTTGCCAAAGTAATCGGTCATTCGTGTGAAATCAAACCTAAATAAAATAATACCTTACATAGCAAAAGTTCACCAGCTGTTCTTCAGCTGTGCTCGATTGCCTGCTGTTCTTGAACATGGTCTTGCCATTGTTTGGTGACAATGGATGTTTTATATCAATTTCATGGTTATCATTACATCCTTCAATTCCAAATTCAATGAAAATAAAGTTTTTGCCCATATATTTTTTATATGTAGTAAGTGTGTCCCACACGTTTTCTGAGCGTATTTTCTGTTCTTATAGTTGCGATATTATAATTGCGCTGCAATTATTGTGATTGTCACCGGCAATAAAGGCATGAAGTAACTCTGTAATGACAACAGAGATAATATACTTGTGCGTTACATAATGGCGGTATTACACTGAGGTAAATGTAGAGCTGTGGTGGGGTCTGAACGAGTCAAAGTTTGCACTAGGATATTTACTGTTAACCGACAGATGTCTCCTTCTGATGTTGCTTATGAACTTACTAAAACTGAAGATAACTTCTTCAATTTTTGCGAATCTATTTACTGACTGGGAAGACGTCTTTCTCTATTTTGCTTGTGAATTTACTGAATCAGATGTTGTCTTTATCTAATTTTGCGCCTGAACGTACTGAATCTGAAGATGTTACAGTATCTATTTTACCTATGAAGCTAGTGAATCTGAAGTTGTCTTCCTCCAATTTTGAATGTGAACTTACTGAAACTACTGGATTCTTCCTCTATTGTTTACGTATTAAGTTACTCTATCTTGAAATCCTATGTTGCTAACTAAACTTTTATTTTGGCAGGTGAATTTATTGTATCTGAAGACGGTCACTTCTCCTATTTATTCGCGTGTAGCTGCTCGGCTAAAGATCTTGACAAAATACTCAACATGAAGATGGTTTTCTTTAGTGTAACATGTCTAGTACCCGTGCACTATGCTAGTAGCCGCTCACTTGGCTTCAAAAACTTTCTGTGCAAAAACTAGCAGTACTAGAGAGTCGTATTTAGTCTTAAACTGTAGGGTATTACTTAGCCTACAGTTTAAGCCTATGTACAGCTTTCTAGCACTGCTAGTTTTCACACAGGAAGTTTTTACAGCCATGTGGACGGCTACTAGCATGGTGACGGGTGGACTAGCATGGTGGACTATGTGTACATGTGAACCTACCGACTATGAAACTGTTTTCGTCAATTTTACAGGGTCACCTACAGTAGTGGGTAATGCACCGAGATACTAGTTTTGAGGGTAGCCTACCCTCGCGGCTCTCCTCGCGCGTGAGCTTCCGGTTTATAACGGCCAATGCATCACCGGTGGAGCGAGGGTCTGGGGGAAGGGGGGGGGGGCGCAAACCGGAAGTGGGCGGGGCCTTGGAAACCGGAAGTAGGTGGAGCCGCACCCTACCCTAAAAAACTATTATCTCGGTGCTTTGCCCACTACTACCTACCGGTACTGCTGTGCCGGTGAAAAAGTTGGCGCTATTTCTTACATAATCGTTCAATAAGTGAGAAGCTAATACAGACCTTTTAATGTTCACTTTTTGTAACAAATAAATTACCGTACCTACATATCTTGAAGTCCTTCGGACGAGATGAACGTGTAACTATACACGGCAAAAATGAGTTTTCCTACAATAATTGTCTGATAACTACTTATCTGTTTCAAGTTAAAAATTCGGAATCTAAGTATAAAAATTGAGTAAAATATATTGCGGCCAAGTGTTCATTACTTTCATTTAACATGTTAATTTATATAATTAATTAAATATGCCAATAAAACAATGTACACTGTCAACCATATTACTTTTGTAAATTTTCAATTCAAACGCCAAAAGGCCAATTCAAACGCCAAAAGGAACGAATTTTCAGAAGAATGAATATTTAACTCGCATTTTGATGCTTGCACCATCGTTGATTATGTCGATAATGCCGTGATAATAATAATAAAAGTAAATATATCAGATCTTGATATGTGCAGTATGATTGTGTACATAACTTTGTGTTTCTGGTATGAAAAGTAAGGAGCCTAAAATTCAGGTTTACTCCATCTGCAATATAATAAAGCCATACCCGTATTTACCTGATTGTTCATTTGTTTCTAGGTGGTTTTATGTCTATCAAAACTCCTTGATTTATTTATTTGTATATCTGTTCATATTCTGTCACGTTTGAAGAAAGCAAACAGCCAAAAATTAGGTCAGGTTGTACATCATGATGTAAGTATATCCATAGAGTGCAGGAACATTGAGTAGTCACCTACCGGAAAAGGAGATATCGCTTCTTGGAAGTGAGGCTGACTGTGCGGTGCTGCAGACGTATTTTTATATGTTGTCCGATTACTTTTCACACTTTGTAAAGATATTTTACTTAATTCTTTAATATTCAGTAATGATTGGCAAGCCTGTGCATAGTTCTAACACTTGTATACATAACAGATTCACAAAAATATAAAGTGTAATATTATAAATAAACTGCGTAGGACTTCCTTTTAATTTGCAGTAGAATGATTTTGCAGTAATTAAGTAAACAGTCTCATGTTATAGCACAGAGGCTTCTCAAATTCTAAGTATACTCGATTCGTTATGAAATGTCAAACAAAAAGCTAATGAAGTTGTTAATGAAAATTATTTGGTATACGGGATAAGTGAGAAACTCAGAACAGACTGCAGAGCTGAAGGATGAGTTGCAGCAGCTGGTAGCCATGAAGTGATGTAGCCGCTATGAAGTGATGAAACACTGGCCACTCTAAAGTGATGGAGCATTGACAGGTCTGAAGTGATATAGCATTGACAGCTGTGAAGTGATATAGCATTGGAAGCCACAAAGTGATGCAATGTAAGCCGCCATGAAGTCCTGTAATGTACGCACCCATGAAATGATTTAAATCAGGCAACCATGAAGTGATGTAATATAAGCAATCATGAAGTAATGTAGCGTAGGCAATGACAAAGTGACGTAGGCAGTAATGTGGAATGACATGGACGGTCACGGTGTGAAGCTGTATCTGTATCTATGAAATTCGAATATTCCTAGAAATTATGATGAATTTTCAATTATTCTTGGTGCCCGAAAGTATACTTATCGCCCACTGAGGATATATAATTGTGAATTTAAATTCCCTTCTCTGTAACATATTCTTTAAGGTACTACGAAGAAATTAATCTTTGTTTGAGGTCTCTGAGATTATTCAAACTCATTTTCTGAACGCTTACGTACATCGGCCTCCAGACCCACCTACGAAAGACCCTGATTTTGCTAAGCAATCAAGGTATTGTGTAGTCTATTGTATATCATAAAATAACATTATATGTATGAATGCACTGTTGCGTTACCAACGTTGAAATGAAAATATCGAAGAAATCCAAGCAGCTTTAATAAAGAACCTCCCTGAAGTTATCTGAAGCTATTGTTATCAGTTTAATGCGACCTGATTCTTAATGTCTTCTCACATGTAATTTCTTTGTAATATTTATTCCTCCAGAATAATTTCATTCGTCGACAAAACAGCTTTCCGCTGGGCAAAAAAATTTCTACGTATATGATATGAAGTATCCAGGATACCGAGTTGAAATAAATACATTGAGTAATGCTGGACTGCTACAGAAGTAATAAATTTTTCTGCCTGTCAGAGAGGGAAAAGAAGGGTTTCGCTAATCTGTAGGTGTAAAGCCGGAGCGCTCAACTGTTTTTTTTTTTCTAAGTTGGCAGTCGTATTAACGACAGTGCAGCAATTGAGTAGTATCACAAATTTTTCTTCGTCATCTCTCACGGACGGGTACACATATATGTTGAAATACAGACTATGTTTGTAATATGTAAAGTAAATAGCTCACAGTCTGATATGTACAGAATTATTACGTGAACAATGAATGTTGTGTGTGCAATATACAAAAATAAGTAGTTTACAGTAATGTGTCTACATGCCTCAGGGATGTAGGGCAGTAGTAATGGGGCAGAAAGAAAGCCAAAGAAACACAGAAGAAAAGGCTGTATTCCGGGTTGTGGCTGCCATATTCCGGCTATTGCTTCCCAAGAAGAATGTTAAAGAGGCTCTGCGGGCAGTTGTAGGCCTCACGTGATGGTCTAAAGACAAGGGACTGCCTATATCAGCAGGTCTAGCTCTGACACGGCAGCCGGGGAGTCGTACTGCACATTTTATATGTAGTCTGGTCTGGATAGCAGCTGCTTCGTTTGGGTTAATTTTTGAGCCAGTGATACTGGTGTAACTGACCTGAATTTTAGATACTCTAAAAAATGTGGCTGCTTTGTGCCAGTATCCCTTTTTAAAGGAAAAGCTGACTGTTGTTAGTAACAGCTTCTTGTCGGTAAATTCTTGTGCCAGCGATATTTTTGTAACTGATTTGAATTTTATTTTAATTAAAAAGTGTATCTGCAGTTCCCCATTCGTATTGTTTTGCATGAAATGCTATATTTACAGTTTTTGGATTGCGGCATCTTCGTCGTGGCTACTGTTGTAACCGAGTTGAGTTTTAGTTACCAAAAAGAAAGTGACTTCTTGATGCAAGTTTTTTTCTCAACGACGTCTCGATACATTAAATCTTCGACAAAGAAGATGATTGGCTGTGACAGGGTCACAGTGGCCCCTGTCATAGTAGTATTTCGAATAAGCTTCATTCTTAAGTTATCAGAGCACAAACAGTCAACACATTAAAAAATTGCTCACTACTGGGAGCAGCACCCTCTCCAGCTTTGAACATCCCTCCGTAGCCCGGAAATGATCATGTTCTTACCTGATCCATTCGAATTTCAGAGGCATTTCTCTATTAACTTCTAGTCCTCTAATCGTCTGAGGTTTGCCTTTCGATGGCCATTAATGTTACTATGTATTAATTACAGTCAAGATGATTTCAGTAGCTTAGTGTGGACCGAAGCCAAGGTCTTGGCTGGAAAGTTGCATCACCTGAATTAATTTGGCTATCCATCAGTACTGCTTGTTGCGGTGATAATTGTGGTTAGTTTTATGCCTGCCACGCCGCCATTATTAGAGTGGATTCGTCATAAATTTATTATTGAAGTAGATTAGTAAGAGTTCTATTAATAGAATAGATTAGTAATAGATTTATTATCAAACTAAATTAGTAATAGAGTTATTAGTGGGATATATTAGTTACTGCTTCATTATTAAAATAGCTTAGAAAAAATTCGTTAATAGAATAGATTTGTAATTGAGTCCGTAGTGAATTGGAATAGTAAGTGATTCATAAATAGAATAGATTAGTAACAGCTTCATTAATAGAGTAGATTAGTTATGAAAATCTTGTTACCGGTACAGCTGTTTTAGTTGGACCTCCACTCTAGAAATCATTATCATTATTCCAAAGAAGTAACAATATTATATAATTGCATGAGCTGTGCTCTGCACAGGACCAATTTTTTTGTTGACGGCGGAGTCATTTTTATTTTTATTGTAGAATAAATTTTCTTGCATTTGGAGCGGTTACTTTTTTGCTAGACAAATTGGAAAGCCGCTCGCCCCTTATTTCTCTTTCCACGTCAGGCTTTTATATTTGTGGTGGAAATTCTTTACAAATGAGCTGAATTTGAGTTGGAGAGCCAGGAACGTAAAATCTTTGTTAGGACTTCTTACCGATCCTGCAGTCTTTGCAGTCTGAAAAATTTTGTTTTTGTGATGCATTGATACTTGAAATTCCTGAAAATAATATTATTTTCGCTTCAACTTTCGCATCACAAGTCCATTTCCTGTGCTAAAATTGATCTTGTCACATGCAGTTAGTATAGTTTGGAAAGTTGTACGATAAAAAAAAACACTGTTATCACATGACGATGCTCATATTACTTCTTTTATCATGTAGAAGAATGTTTCTGTAACGTCGTCAAGCGCCCTCGTTTTCCTTTCATCGCCTGGCTGCATTTAGCAGTGCTACCCTCAGTGTCGTCTCCCCTCGTATATCCTCTCTACGACCCAAAATTCCCTCTTCTTTCGTTCAGTTCTTTAATGAGATGTCTTCACTAGAGTCCCATCCGATATCGCAGCCCAAAACGCTAACGTTTGACACGCCGTAACGGCGACGGAAATTCCCGTTCGTGCTTGCACTTCCCCCGTCTCCGCCGTTTTACCTCGCGCGCCGAAAAACGACAGACAGAAATTAAAACGGACGCCCGGTTTTTCGACGCCGTCCTCGGAAGCAAATCTCAGAAATGAAACGCGAGACTTTTTACCAGCTACTTCCGCATCGTTATTCGTTTCTGCTACGGTCGCTTCTACCACATACCTCGTTTTTGCTGGCATCGCTTCTACCACATAACTCGTTTTTGCTGGCATTGCTTCTACCACATAACTCGTTTTTGCTGGCATCGCTTCTACCACATGACTCGTTTTGTTGGCATCGCTTCTACCACATAACTCGTTTTTGCTGGCATCGCTTCTACCACATAACTCGTTTTTGCTGGCATCGCTTCTACCACATAACTCGTTTTTGCTGGCATCGCTTCTACCACATAACACGTTTTGCTGGCATCGCTTCTACCACATAACTCGTCTTTAACATTCATATTTGGCAGCTGCATGAAAGCTTCTGGCTCGTCCATTCATTTTGTTGGCTTTCGTATTTGCTTTTGTGGTACATCCCAGGCATGCTTTTTTTATGTGAATATCAATCCTGTTTCATATGCATGATTGGCAGCTGAGAGATTCTGGCTCGTCGATTAAATTCACCGAAGCTGGTGCATGCTTCTGGCTTAGTTTGTTATGAATTTTATTCATACGTCGCTGTAGGAAACGTTCAACGTTAGGCATGTAGGGCACGTCTGCCATAGTTTTATATATATATATAGCGTATTAATACTGGGCTATAGAAAGAGATCAACGTTAGACTCACAGGGTATATCTTTGCCTCGATTACTTGTACTTCGGATGAGGTCCAGGTGCTGTTGTACGTATTACCTCACGTGTGTGGGGTCACAATGCTTGTTTCCTTTGATTGGATCGCAGTTTCCGCAGAAGGAAGAGCCAGCTGCGTCTTATGTACACACGACACGTAACCGCTGACCGCTGCCCTCTGTGAGATTTTTTAAAAATAAGAATCCGTCAGTTTTTCTAATTCTATAACTTCGATATGAGTAGCACTTCGAATATGCCGCAACATCATATTAAGCATTCTTACTTCCTGTACAGTGCAGCTATATTGGAACGTTTTGTTGCGACCGCTATGCCACCATCTTGACTTGAAATGTGTATATTACAAATTCTTCCAATCCTTTCAGAGTGTCTGGCGACAATTCGTTCATTAACATCCAATACGATAAGCTCCACAATTTACAAACATATATGATTTTCAAGTGTTCGATTCTACATTGCACTGAATATGGTGACAACTAAGTCGTTTGTGGTAGTCGTTCTCTTGAAGGTCTCCAATTTTGGAAGTACACGATCTTTGAACAGTTCAAATTGTTTTAGCTTTTTTCTCGTACTCGGCATTCACAATGGCACAGTTTTATACGAATTTTCATTAATAGTTTGCTGTTGGAAAAGCTCAACGCTAGGCTTGTATAGTATGCTCCTATCACAACTTTACCACACTTGTGTTCATGTACGGTGACGGTAAAACACTTTGAGCTTCAATGTTATGTCTATGGCATGATGTTATGTGGATGCTTCTCATTTTTAGCATCATTGTTTGGTAATTGAAAACGTTTAATTTCTGTTTAATGTCCCTCAAATAATGTTGTTTTTACATTTACGAATGTAAAAGAAGACCTTTGTCTCTAAATTTATTTTTAAGAATAAACAGCATGCATGATTTTTTGTTTATTCAGACAGATTACCAGTACATTTACTTCTACATATTTGCGTATTTTTGCGTTGAATAATTTATTGCAAAATTTCGATGTCTCGATGTAAAAATCAATGTTGTAATATATTTCATTTCTGAATACTGTTATGAAAATCAGATTTAATTTATCATTTGAATCAGTTCATTAGAAGTTAATACTTTTTATAAGTTTTAAACCTTCCTTCATAAATTGTACATTATGTTTCCTTTGTTCCTTTCGGTACTGTCATATAAAACCTAAAATTATGTGAAAGTAATCAACTTTCTGGTTTGTTTGAACAAAACTGTTTTGATTACATATTACAACTCAGACCGTATAACTACCTAAACATATAATTAGCTTCTCCTGTTAGTGGAAGTGCTATTAAAGTATTATTTCGAACGCTCTTTAAGTTCTTCTCTTACGTTTCCATTGCATTGCTATCAGTAAGCCTCCTTATAATTATCTTTGTTCAATTTCTTTTTATTACTGTACTCTCCGCTAGTCTACGTAATTCTGAACTATATAAGTGATAGAATAGGATACAGGCAGTAAAATAGGTGGGATGTCAAAAGGTGGTAAAATAGAGAGGTAGGTAAATCTGTAAGAAAAGCAAGTGAACATATTTAATAATTCATACTGCTTGTCAGTAAATTGAAAACGATACTGTTCGGATCCGATTGCTAAAATGTTATTGTATCGTTTCTCCACCCTCTTCACCGTAGTTGCTTTGAAGCCTTAATTACAAATTGCATATAAATTAGTATTCAACTGCATGGTATTTACAGAGAAACAACGCAAGCACAAGTGATTTCATTTGTGTTTGGTTTTCATTAATTTCTAAAGAGATTTCCAGGCGAAGTTGGTATGGATTTAAATTCGATCTACGCTTGATATGTCTCAATGATTCCATTTTGGCGTTGAAGCATTGAAAATAGTAGGGGAGTATTTTTCCTTGAACAGCTATAAGAAATTTTACTTTACTATTGAATCAAGGATATTCGGTGTACTTGAGTGGTTTTATTAGCATTTTTTTTTTAGGAGGGGGAGGGGCTACAGTGGATTAATTTTTCTAGGCATCTCTTCGGCACTTCGTGCAATTAGAAAATATAATTTACAAGTTTGATGTACAATTTATAAATATATCAATATATCAAGCAATGACATAGATGTGTCAATTAAATGAATATTATGTTAGAAAATTCTGTTGTTTCTGAAGTAAGTCTTGCTTTCTAAGAAAATGCCATCTGTTGTCTAGAAGACGTTTGTATCAACAAATGACTTCTCATTCATCATATTTTTTGGGAATTTTCAGTAAAACACTTTTTCAATCTATTTTTCGGGAAAGCTGTTTTTATACTCAGTGTTTTGATTGAATGCAATTATTTAGCCAATCGTATTTATTGAGCAAAATCTTTTGTAGAAGAAAGGCAACTCTAACTATAGAAGAATGTGGGCTAGCTTTCAGAACAATGTTGAATTTTAAAAAAAATCCTTGTACTGCTTGACCAATGCCGATTTTTGGAGAAGATTATTTTATTCGTATAAAAATAAGTATTTGTAAAGAAAAACGGTCATTCTAATGAGAAAATAGAAGTCATGGTCCTGAGTAAAACAGGTTATTTTCCAGAGGTCAACCTTTGCAAAATCACCTGATTTTAGCAACTTAATTATGTGTATTGTTTTAAAGGAAAACTGTAAATTTTTACTCTTTTCTTGCGATAAAACCGTCTACCTAGCGCTTGTAGGACGATGGAATATGTGTCTGTTATTCACTTCACCAACACAATGACTGCCTAAGTTGAACGTCTTGTCCCTAAAGTGCTGCTCTACAAGGTGCAGGTCATCAATCTTATCTCCCTGAGCTTTCTTAAAAAAACCTCCCTAAAATCCAATTATTCAAGACCGGCGTGAGAGCTTTTTTTAAGAGCAGGCAGCCTCTACAATTTGAATTGGGTAAAGTGAGCTGAGACGCAGCGGTGGTGCTTGGCAAGAGTATGAAATTTTTGTTGCATGAAAAACTGGTGGACCAAAAACACTACCATTCTTCCCTTCAGGAAACATCATGCATGGATAACTAATGGCGGGAAAAATTTTTAACATTTTCCTCCTAAGGAAACGTCATGGGGAGTAGTGGAGGGAAAATGTCGAGATTTACCCTTTCAGAAAACTTTATGCACAACTAGTGCAAGTAAAAGGTTAAAATTCTTCTCTTCAGCAAATACCATATCTAACAAACCGAGAAAAAAATTGAACTTTATTCCTTTCGGAAAACACCATAGAGCAGTGATAGAATAAATATGTTAAAATTCTCTTCACTTCAGGAAAGATTTCTCTTGGGACGTCCACAACAGCAACTCAGCTAATTTCAAATAGCACTGTTTCCTTGTACATTAATTTCCTACTTTCAGAAGAATACAGTATATGCCGTGCATGCATTTATTTCAAGGATATTTTAAAGTTTTTCACTATATTTCCAAGATCATTTCTAATTACTTGCCTATGCTATAGAGTGGGTTGCAACCTTCAGTGAGGACGCTTGGATTGCCTATTTTTCTCAGGTACGATAGGGTTAGATTGTGTCACTATATGCCATCTATCGTCTATTGAGCAGAACGTCCTCAACTTGCGTATTACTAGTGGCTGAACTTTGTGCATTTCCATAGTTATGCATTACTGTAAATGCACGCTTAGAGATGTCTTCGAGGACCTGCGTCATAAAAATAAATTATTAATAGATCATCTTTGGAAATATGGCGTATAAAGGAATGTATGCTCTAATTAACGTATGGCCTAAAGTCACATAGTACTCTTTTAGCAATATATGCCTGCTAAAAAGCTAATTTTTAATTGAAAAATAATGTTGCACTACATCGCAAAATAATTCAGGCATGATATAGATTGACTTGGTACGTAAATTGTTAGCGCTTCCTTAAGAGGAAACATTTTACTATTTTTGGGGGGAAATTTACTTGGTGATCTGAAGATAATTGGAATCTAGGTAAATTTCTAGATCAAGTGTTAAAAAATGAACTGTTCCAATAAAACTACGTGCATATGACGAAAATAATGTATCCTTTTGTAAGATCAGGAAGAATCTGCAGGGCTGCAAACCCGTTCTACTCTCTGATTATTGCAAGTTTTATAAGTCTGGCGGTGGTACCCTTGTAACAATGAAAAGTAAACCTTATCGTACTTTGTTCAGTTTACAAATTACTACTCCGTTTTTAGGTGAAGAAAAGCTTAATAAAAACTTGTATCTTGTCAAAAATTCTAGTCAGGCTCAGGAGATAGAATACACACAATTATTATGTTTTTTTTCGTGTCGATATTGCAGTAAGTAAAAAGCTGTAGGCTTATGACTTTAATATGAATTCAAAGTTTACTCCCCAAAATGCAGTAGAGTTGCGATATTTTAATTCAATTTGTTGCGTTTTAATTTTGGCTTTGCATCCTTGTCAGAGGCGCTGATCAGAGTGTAGCTATAATATTTCAGAATCAGCGACTTTATAATCACCGCGTTGTACCCTTTCTGGAAGCGATAATCAGTTTGGAGCTGCAATATTTCACAATCAGCGACTCTATAATCATCGCATTGTACCCTTTCTAGAAGCGATAATCAGCATGGAGCTGCAATATTTCAGTATCAGCGACTCTATATAATCACCGCCTTGTATGTAGCCTTGCCAGAGGCGCTAATCAGACCCCAGAAAATACTCCCTCACGGTTGTCACGCGCGACGCCCATTAAGGCGGCTATTTCCCGCGTCAAGGGCACAGGAAATAACACAGGCCCGCCGGTATTTGTGCCCCAAGGCCTCGTGGAAGTGATCATAATTTACAATGGATCATTTTTAGCTCTATTGACTGGTCCAAAGAGCTGAGAGCTGCCCAAGTTACGTCCTCTAACAGGAAATGGAAAAGTTCTGAGGTGTCAGAGAGGAAAATTAGTTATCGATCCCATGGCTCCGCTGCTCGTCCAATCGAAGCTGGAGATTCCAAAGGCGAGCTTTTGTTGAGGCTTCCTGGAAAGCTGGAATTTCATGGAGCTGATTTATGAAGGCGGTTTTTATTTCTCTCTCACGGGAATTTTTGGGCAGGTTTGGGTAAAATCAAAGCGCGGTGGCATAGGTTAGATTTGTAAGGAAACAACATACATGGGTAAATATATCGGAATTTTGTGAAGTTGATTTATGAAGGTGGTTTTGTTACCTTTGGTAAAATAAGAGGCATGAGTTAGATATATCGAAGGAAAAATGGAAGAATAGAGTATAAAATAGCTTGACTTCATTGAAGTTTATTGATAAATGACTTGAGGAACCTGCATATGCTTCACTCCGTCTGAAGGTTAAAAGTAAAATATAAGTATGGTGGTCTGGGTTCGATTTACGAGTAGAAAAACGAGGTAAAGTCTGTTTGAAAGCTGGAATTTCGTAAAGTTGATTTATGAGGCAGTTCTTTTGCCTCGTGGTCCAGATCAGGATTTTTTTGTTGTGAGAAGGGCCATGGTGAATCGCTGTCAAAGCTAGAATTTTCTGAGTTATATTATTGAAGTGGTTGTCTTATATCTTATATATTCGGGTGAAAATTTACTGGTCTTAGCTAGAATTAAGAAAAAAGTTGGGTTACTTTGGGTAGGAATAAACGAATAAAAACGAATATGTTGAAAGTTTGCTTTGCTAATTTTTGGAGGCGGTTTTTACTTCTCTTCCTGTGGAGCAATTACAGGCTTAGGTAAAATTAAAATAGGATAACTTATTTTAGGTACGCTGTAAGGAGAATAAGTAGGCAGAGTTTTAAAAATTGAACTCTCAAGTGGCTAATGTTTGAGGGCGGTTATCCCACACTGACTGGAACTTCGACGGGCTTGAGTAAAATAGGAGACTGTTTAGATAGGAGAGGTTAGATTTGTGAGGAACCGGCTGTCTTTATTCGTTTTATTGTTTTCGTTTGTGGCTTTGCCATACTATATATTTATAGTAAATTAATGTACTTATTCTTAGATAATATTTTGTTTTGGAGATTGACTTGTCACAATCGCTACATGAAAGATAAATTTTCATCGAGTTAATTTACGAAAGAAAGTTTTTTCCTCTGGAACTAGTTAGCAAGTTGTATATAAAATCTAAGTAGGAAAGAGTATCAAAATTTGCCGAGAGAAAGACAACGGGAATATTCAGTACAGCGTCTTTGGAACCTGGAATTTCATAGAGACAGTTATGAGGGTCAGTTTTATATATCTCTCCTTTTGAAGCTTGGCCCGGTTTGAGTACAGAAAAAGTTGGTAGTAACGAGTTAGATATTAATTTTGAGCAAAGAAAAGGCGAAATCTGCTTAAAAAATAGGGGTTTAATGTGACTGATTTATGGAGGCAGCTTTTATTTCTTTTCATTTGAAGCTTTGCCTGCCGCAGTTAAATGGAAAGGTGGCAGGTATATGTTAACAATACGCGGTAGAAATAAAGAATTAAAATCTGTTGAAATGCCGGAATTTCATGGAATTGGTTCATGCTGCAGTGCTTTGCTTTTTTCCGTTTCGAACCTCAACAACCTTCATACTAGATGCACGATGAGGAAGTAGTTTAAAAGCTATGAGTTTTAGACGTATTCAGTCGAGGCACTGTATTTTTCTTCGGTGGTACATTTACAGGACTGGATAAAATTGAAAGTGGTAGAGTTATGGTTTGGGAAAAAACACTATACAGACCCACTTCATTGCTCGAATATTCTAATTGACGACGGTAGTTCATTTCCTCCGTCAACGAAATTATGGTTTTACCTAGGTTTATATCTGTCAACAACATCACTCAAAAAATTATGGATGGATTTTTATGAAATTTACAGCAACTGTTAAGAATGTTGCAAGAAACAGATGGTTAAATTTTGGTGATCATTCGTTTGTCTAGCTGTTTTTTTTGTTTGTCTCTCAGTAATATTACTCAAAAAGATAAAAACACATCATAGACCGCAACAGTACTTGACTCGTAGGTCCAAAAATGCCCTCTGACGCTTGCAGCCAAAATGGGAAAAGTGGGATTTTCTCAAGAGCTTTTATCAACATGTCCTGACACGGTCATGCAGGCAAGCCCCCAAGTGCTTTCCCGCCGTATCCAAGATACATTCTCCGCGAGAAAAATGTTTGGGTATCATGGAATGAAAGTCCCATTTTTCCGTGGCCGACTATTGGCCGCCAGCGTCAGACCTAAGAGTCAAGTATTGTTGCGGTCTATAGATAGATCATACTGAAATTTTATGAAAATCTTGGAAATTTTACAAAGAACAGATCATTTAATTTTGGTAATGATGCCGAACGATTCCTGGATTCTGTGCTATTTTGAAATTTTCCCTGTTAGCGTTGCGTTGTTCGGCGGAGGTTTGTGCTCTCAGAGTGCTGCTCTAATTGTTTATTTGTTTAGAACTTTGGCTGGGTTGAGTATGTCTCAAGCCAGTCCTAATGTGTGGAACTGGATTGAAAAAATGCAAGCCGAAGAAATGTCTTTTTATCTGACGTTTTGGTTTAAGCAATTAAGGTTTTCATTGTTTTATGCTGACTGGATGGTGTGTCGCTTCCTGTGTTGAATGACCTGGTAATCTTGGGTGTCAGTTTTGATCCTTAGTTGACGTTTGAGGCCCACATCCGTTCAATTGCCTCACGAACATCGCAAAAAACCGGTCTTATGCGGCGTACTTGGAAGGTCTTTGGCTCGGTAGAGTTGATACGTCGCTGCTTCAGTTACTATGACCTCCCTTTTTTGTAATACTGCTCCTTAGTCTGGGGTTCTGCTGCTTAGTCTGAGTTTGCTTGACAGAGTGGTTCTTATGGATGGTGTTGTGCCTTGTGATTTGGCGCATCGTTGCAGAGTTGGTGGGGTTTACTTTCTCTATAAATATATAATTGCCGGACTCATCCACTGGCAGTTTATCTTCCGGAGCCATTTGCTCGGACGCGGTATACTCGGCGTCACTCTATTGGTCCCCTTTATGAGTTTGTCTTGGAACTGGTACGATGAACAAGCCAGTATGTTCGTTCATTTGTACCATCATGCATAGAAGTTTGGAATAATCTTGATAGCTCTGCCTTTGTTGGTGCGGGTATAGGCAGCTTTAAGCAATTTGTAAACAGAGTGATTCTGTGATTTTTAATTCTCTCTTTCTTTCTTCTCTTGCTCGGCTGGTTGCGGTTGATAACCTTACGGAGTTTCTTCCGCTCTCACGTCGCCAGTCTGGGGTATTTTAATAATAATACTTCATTTTATCTGTTGCATCTATCTTCTTATTTATGCACCAGTATACTCACCGTCTCATAAATTAACATACAAACGACGAAGGAACTGCATTGATAACTCAGTCAACGCTATGTTTTTTGTGCCAGCCGCCATAGCTATGATAATGAGTACTATCCGTAGTCTGTATACGCTAGCCATTTGCTGCAGTCATCCGCGCGAAATGAACGTCGAGCGCCGAGCAAATAAAACTTATATTATCTTCGTGACGCCGAGTTTGCAAGAAGCTAAAGAACTGCAATTGTGAGTGAAGAGTCCTTCGTCCGCAGTGCAAATGTGCGACAGTCTGCCCAGTTGCCTTTCTGTTCATTGGAATTCACTACTCGCCTGTAAACCAGCAGGCGAACATACAGCGGCTGCAAGACTGCAAGTCAGCAGGCGAACATACAGCAGCTGCAAGACTGCAAGTCAGCAGGCGAACATACAGCGGCTGCAAGACTGCAAGTCCGCAGGCGAACATACAGCGGCTGCAAGACTGCAAGTCAGCAGGCGAACATACAGCGGCTGCAAGACTGCAAGTCAGCAGGCGAACATACAGCGGCTGCAAGACTTCAAGTCAGCAGGTGAACATACAGCGGCTGCAAGACTGCAAGTCAGCAGGCGAACATACAGCAGCTGCAAGACTGCAAGTCAGCAGGCGAACATACAGCGGCTGCAAGACTGCAAGTCAGCAGGCGAACATACA
>LQNS02276481.1:13468198-13484439 GCA_001587735.2 Parhyale hawaiensis | reverse complement strand
GCGAACATACAGCGGCTGCAAGACTGCAAGTCAGCAGGCGAACATACAGCAGCTGCAAGACTGCAAGTCAACAGGGCGAACGTACAGCAGCTGTAAGACTACAATTCAGCAGGCGAGTTCACAGGCTGTGCGTTTCGACATAGAAACTTTAGTTTATGCTGAGGTAAATTTCATGCTGAGGCACAGACAAATTAAGATAAAGTCTGTGCTGCTAATTACCCTCGTTTCGGTCAAGAGCTTCTGACAAACACACACTCCAAAGTTTTTCTTTTAACTTCCTTGTAAGCTGGAATATATTGGCGAGCTAATTTACAAAGGAAGTTTGTTTTTTACTCTTAATGGTTCAAAGTTTTCACTTCTTGGTGAATTAGGCCCGTATTTGATCGCTTTGATGTCGCAAAAAGAATCCGATTAAAGCACTTGAAGTTGAAAATTTTGATTAATATTTTCACTTTCATAAATTCCATTCCTGTCCACGCCATTAACGTAAGGAATGATATATTTTATTATTGATGAGATTCTACTTCCATGGCTTCTAAAAAATGACTCATGATTTTTATTATTAATAGTCTTCTCTCAGTCAAACACATGGGGCCTCAAGTTGTTCAATTAATGAGACGGGGCACGATCTTTGAAAAGTTTATGTCTGTTCCAATGTCTTAGCAGGAGAATATCATGAATTCTTCATTTATGATTTAAATTTGTCTCATTTTAGCTAATTTTCCATCCGAAATTATTTATTTCTTGGATACGTTTGTATTTTATAAGGAAAAAACTCATTCATGATACGTGTTAGGGAACATAAAGTATCGGGTTTGTTTTGCTGCTCCTCCCATTGTTCCAGTAGTCTGCTTGACTTGAAGCATACTGCATATTTTCACTCCGTAGCCATGATACAAGTACGAGCACATTGGCTGCCATACGTGTTCTGTGAAATTTCAATAAGTCTGGACTAGTAATTCAATCACTATAATTATTTCAATTCATGTGCTTATGTATTTACTTTCTTGTAGTCAAGTTCTCTCGCACTTGAAGAATTTTTTACACCAAGGTTTCATTGCTTTGGAAGTCATATTTTTGAAGTGAAGGGCAGAAGCTGGAACTTTATAGCAACTTTTAACCGTATCTTGGATACGGAAGGGACCCGAGGCAATTGTTGGCCAATTCTGTGGTTGCCGTTCCGTTTCGCTGCGTGTTTTGTCAGCATTAGAAGAGTATTTTTTTTCTTTGCTGAAGGAAAATTGGTGGCGTAGCTTATCTTTTCTAATATTTGAATGGTAAAGTTTCCCGGCGGGAGCAGCATTGTGGCCTCTGTTACCGAATCACGACCATGGGCATGAAAAGTGAAGGCCTGTCCATTCAATTTTTATCGGAATTTTTGACACTGGCTAACGTTAGTTCTTCTGAAGATGGTCGTTGCGTATAATAATAGTAATAGTTTTATGAAGAACACAGTGGCACTACAGCTGTGAGTGTATAAGGACGTATGTACGTACCCATACACATTAAGGAGCGTCGTTACAGTGTGGCGCCCACTCAGATATAACTAGCAGCCATATAAAGTATACAAGTGAACACAAAAACGTAAACTTGAGGTAGCATATAACTCTGATTAACCGGTAAACACGCATGAAAATAAAAAAAAAATGAACAAACATGTAAATAAACTAGAATACGTCTTGGCGTAAAAGCATCACCCGCGGGGGTAGGGGGGCAAATTTCAGCGCCGTCATTTTTGATGGCCAGCTTACTCTAGAGTCTTTTGGCATTTTCCGCATCTAGGTCAACCCTCCTGACTCCCAGCAAAAAAAAAATATGAACATTGCTCAACTCCTCCCACTTTTTGGTTGGACAGACAAATATACAAACAAACATATATATGCATGTTTAAATCGTCAACAAAAACATTATCACTGCTGTTCACTTCAAAATAAATCAATGAAGATAGTAAGCGCCAAAATTGAAGATAAATAGTGTGCGGTCTGTTGATTTTGTGCCCTTTTGATAATAATAACAACGAAGCGATTGGATACTCAGCGTGTTTTCCGGATTTCGTTTGTACGATTTTCAAGAAACGCGTCTCGAAGGCCGAAAATGCTGGAGTATTTGTGTATTAGGCTACTAAAAATGACGTTATGTGCTCTTAAAGCTGCGGTGCACTCGCCTGCTTGACTTTGCATTTTATCATACACTAGTGGACCCGTGCGTGAAGAATTCACGCAATAACCTATACGTTTGTCTAATGCCTCTAGGCCGGTGCGCAATCTCCTCTTATTTGCTTCTTAATTTTCTTCTTTTCTTCATTGATCCTTTGTATTGCTGTCATCCTTAGGTCTTCTATATAGACTGGCAGAAGTAACATCTTGAGTAAAACACTTCAACAAACTTACACAAAATAGCAGCTTATATACAATGTGTTCGCTCCGTAGCAAAGATACCGTTGATATCGTCTTTCCACCTCAAATACCTGTTTCATTTAAGGTGCTCAAATTTTGACCTATGAAGAGAAAACTGTTTCGTCAGAGGAAAACAGTAAGCTAGAAGAAATAATTGTCTACTGCCCGTGAAAACTTATGTTTCGTCAGTTTCGTTGACAATTGCATCAAAGTGGGAAGAATAGCTCATGCACCGAAATCATCTGTGGGAAGAAACTACGAATCAAGAAGCATTAGAGTGCCAACGGAAACTTCAGATGTCTTCAGTGCTACACGATTTCAACTTCGGCAACGCAATAAGTGCACTCAGACATAAGGTCGCCCTATACTTTGCCGTAGATTCGATGTATGGAGAAGCTAATACTCGTACAAATCAGACTAAGCCTGCGATGTTTAGGATACGTTTGCCATCTACTGCAACCCAGCCTATTTTCTGCCTATTACTTTCAATGGGGCTTGAGAGGACAACCAGAGTCTCCAACATGGGCTAAATTCCGCCTATCTATTTCGTTAAGAGCGTGACACCGAACATATAAATATATTTATAAACGTACGACGGTCATTCTTAGTATTAGATACTATAGTATAATGAATATATTACCTGATGTCTGGTTGGATTAATTTTCCAGCAGATAATAGAATATATATATTATGCAGACTTTCATTTATGGCTTGGAAATTTTTCTGGGCCCAAAATTAACGCTAGTCTAGATATATCTATTATTATCTACTAAAACATGATGTTCCTTCGCCACCAAACTTTGAGGTCCAGTATCAAAATTTTTTAGTGCCTGTGCAACATGTAACTTACTTGAGATTTGTAGGTAGATATAATATACACCATATTTCTAGAGATTAAGTGGGGTACCTATTCTGGTTGAACCTAACCTAAATAATTTTTAGCTAACTTAACACCTTCTCTTGAGAAAGGCTATACCGGGCCCGATTTTTTTTTCTTTTTTTTTTGGGGGGGGGGACAGGCAGCTTGCTCTCATCTCCTTCATCCTGTGCCCAAACTAAGCATTCCTATTCTTTCCGATGGGGAATATATAACTAGGAAGTATCTGACGTAGAACGGATCCACCCGTTGCTTGCTCTATTTATTCTGACGAGCCTTTTATTCGCAGCTCCAGTACCCTCCTGTCTTATTCATCTGCCGTGTGATGCGTGCCATTTACCAAAAGCCACATCTATTATTACGAAACAAGCATCATGTATATTCCCTTCTAGTGCAGATCAAACTGTAGAAATTTTAGGTTCGAATGAGTAACGGAAATGGTGAGTACTTCTAATTATTTTTCTGTAGTATTCGTATAACCCGCTGTCGACAAGCGAAAGCGATGCTGTAGTGGCGAGACAGCGTGAGGCTCTGCTCGTGTGTCCGCCCATGTGAGCAGTATCTGTTAGGTGTTCAGTGGATCTCATCTCGCAATCAACGTCCTAGACAGCTAAAATCTGCAAAGCATAGCTATGAAAGTAACTAGTAGGATGTTTCAATAGACATCTTCAGCTGTTAAAACTGTTAAGACAAATAATTGTGACACAAACTAGCAGTATCTCGCAGTAAACGGCCCAAACTGCTAAAACTCTTTTTAAGACTGTGACGTGAATTAACAGGATCTCTCTAAAAACGTCCTAGACAACTAGAACTCTTCAAGACTAATTGTGACACAAACTAGTAGGATCTCGCACTAGAAACGTCCTAATTAACTAGAACTCTTCAAGACTAAATGCTACATAAACTAACAGGATCTCGCCCTATAAACGACCTTAACAGCTAGAACTTTTTAAGACTAATTGTGACATAAACTAATAGAATCTCGCCCTATGAACGACCTTAACAGCTAGAACTCTTCAAGACTAAATGCTACATAAACTAACAGGATCTCGCCCTATAAACGACCTTAACAGCTAGAACTTTTTAAGACTAATTGTGACATAAGCTAACAGAATCTCGCCCTATGAACGACCTTAACAGCTAGAACTTTTTAAGACTAATTGTGACATAAACTAACAGAATCTCGCCCTATGAACGACCTTAACAGCTAGAACTTTTCAAGACTAATTGTGACATAGACTAGTAGGATCTCGCACTATAAACGTCCTAAACAGCAAGAACTCTTTAAGAACGGGTCCCTCGTTTCTGTACTGAGAATTTGTACTAAACATCAGAAGTCCCCATCGCACTTCGCATAATTCAGGGAAGTTGAGGCGAAGTTTGCATATTGTTGCCGTCCTTATGGACCAACAGCAGAGAATGAGTTCATTCCCAAGTTGTAAGCCCCTCATATATTATTTGCAGAGGCTCTGCTCCCTCTCTTTTCTCGAGTGAAATACACTGAAGACTTCCCATTGTAACGTTGCATAAGGGATTGCAAGTGTCGTGAAGACTGGATAACGATAACAGAGCGTCTTATAACGATTGAATTTCCGGCAGTCTTCCGGACTCGTCATCGCCGATTGATATGCGAGTAAAAGGAAGAACGTGTTAACGATAACGGTGAAAGTTACTATAGGATTGACTTGCGGTCAATCGTCCTAACTCAGCATTGTAAACTGGTGTACCCAAAGGTAATGTTAGCTGACCGCAACTCCGACTGGGACCTCCACACGCACTGGTTGGTGCTGCGGACATAGGCCAATTGGCCCCAGACAAGCGCACGGCTGCAGTCGACAACAGAGCGTCAAGAACTGTGGCGTCATCTACGGAAGGTTCTCATGCAGAGACCCCTGCTTCCCCTACCCTCCCTATTTCTGGGAAGGTGAGTATCCCCACGGTAGCTGGCAAAATACTTAGCAAATGCTGAGTCAACGCGTCAAACGCCGCAAAGCTCACTTGTCTAGGTTGATATTTGATCCTGCAACGTCCAGGGTCATGAGTTCAGCCCCCTAAGCTGCTGTTGCTGCTACTACAGTGCCGTACCTGGCACAAATAGAGTGAAAGTTACTAGGATTGACAGCTTAAGCTTGGAAGTTGCCTTATACGAGAGAATAAAGTAAGTAAGGGGTACTCTTATTTATATAAATCCGCATCTAATGTACAAAATTATCCCGGTAAACAGTTCTCTGCTAAGTCCCCGCTAGAAGTGAGACACTATATATAGTCCCGAATATTGTGATACGTTAGCAGTAAATATAAATAAATAACTAAATAAATAAAATAACAATAAAAAATAATTCTTTATTTGGTACACATTGAACAGATTGCACGGTGCAAGAAGTAAGGAATATCTCTACGGTTAAGCATAAGCAAATGAAACTAAGTTAGAAAATCTTTATTATTGTGGGCCTGAGTGGGTGAAGTAGGTATGGCAAGCAATGGCAGCGTCTGCTGCGGCGATTAAAATCTGGTGAAAGTGCTCATTCTAGGCTGGCTTTACAGACTGTTTGTAAATTTAGGAATAAGTAACACGTTAACCCTTAACCGGACAAACGACCATAAATAGTTTCTCTTTTCATGATATTCCTGCAAAGGCGTTTTTCATCCGTTTGGCGAAGGATTAGAGAGAAAAAACTTACTTGATTATTAACAATCTCATTATATATTCTTTCTCTGAACTGTAAATTCAAGAGTAGAGAGCAGAAGTGATGTTGGATGAATATGATAATTGCGGTAAATGAGGACGAAACTACAATAATGACGAGCAATCATTGTCCTCACAAGCAGTAAGGGGTTACGGGTTCACGCGTTAGTCTTGGGGTTGTTTTATCTCAGCTAACCGTCCAAATATTTTCTTGTAAACCCAACTGCCCTCAGTTAACCATTTACTGCAGATTAATATTTCCTTTTGCGTAGGAACAACGTCGTTTTGAAATCTGCATACAGGCAATACAATAAGACGAAATGTTATTATTGGGTTTGAACTAAGCTTGAGACAATTAGATTCTAATGAAAGGGTTGAAGCAAAGTTATGAGACGAAGCAATATTTTGGTGGGACTGGAAACTTATACCGCTTCGTATCTTTACTACGCCCAAGACCTTGAGATAAAAATAGATTTTTATAAATTTTTTCTGCCTCCGAAAATAAGTTTGCATTTACCCTATAAGGCCCAACTAGAATTTCGGTTTCTCTTAAGAATAGAATTCTGTATGTATTGTCCTGTCCGAACAACGCTCGCCTCCATCTGATTTAAAGGAAATTTTGTCAGCAAAAGAAAGAGGATGGATATGTTTTACCGATGTGGAATTGGCACCTATTTAATATTTTAATTGATTAGAAATTACCGCCCAGGAAGCTTCAGTTCCTTCTAAGTTCATTATTACAGCGCGCTCAATAGGTTCAGAGTAAAGTCTTTGCCGCAATTTTTGCCGGGTGGCATTTGTATTTATCGGTGCATAATAAATGTGTAGGTATACGCTCGAGCGATAGTATACCCGTTGTAGCCTACATTTAGTCGTAGAAAATAGGGTTTTGCGAAAGCAATAGAGCTTGTTGTGTAAATTATGGTTGGCAATCGCAATTTTTATTTTATTGTCAGCGAAACAAAAATATGCTTAACCATAGCTAACACGTAAACAATACTCTCTTAGCAGGATTGCCATCCGTATTGTTGAAGTGTAGCAATGATAATTTTTCTTCATTTTACCAATTCTTAACTGTTTAATTTTCAGTGTTATTTGCGTGTTGCGTTGAAAAATATAGAGGTTTCCCATATTTACTATTGAAGATGTTATTTTATTTTAGCTTGACTGTGACAGAAACTTTCAGATGGTTTTAAGCAATTATTCTTAAAATCACCAACTTCTAGTTACAGGTTTTTGCAGCGTTGTAGAAATGTTCAAATTTCTCCCATTGCCTAATTTAAAAACCATCAAGTTTTCCAGCTATAGTTTTAAGTAGCCTTCCTAATGTGCTTAAATTACTCCTTTTCGCTGCTTATACATTATTAGCTATAAAGTTTTATGTGGCCTTTAAAAGTGTTTAAATTATTACTCCTTTTCGCTGCTAAAAAACTAGTAACTAGAGTCTGACCGGATACACACAACCCTCTACTGCGCATACATCGACAGACAAGCCTCGCCCGTGGCACGGCGCAACCTCTCATCAGAACCGTCGGAGACACGCTGAGTCCGGGCAGACTACTGAGCTCTAACACAGATACATTGTAGACACCTGCACGCCGTTCACAATACAACGCCGTTTCTCCTACCCTATTGGTAGTTGTGTTCATGCCGGTTAAACACACTTACCTAGATGATGGATAATCAGAAACATTCTTCGCAATGGGAAAAGTGGCACGTTTAATAGATTGCTAAGCTCGTTGTCTGGGGGTCTGAAGTTTGCTAACTTGTCCTGAAGGTAAAGTCCTGTACTGCATGATGCAGCGTCAGCATTTCTTACCATTAAAAGTCCATTGCGTAACTGGAAATGGAGCAGCAGGGCGAGAGAGGGGAGCTGTTGACTTACACGAATCTTCTGTCTTTGACGCCGTAGCTCTGCTATTTTGTGGTTGACTGCAGCCGCTCGCTCCTATGACCTTAGCTGGATTTCTCTGCAGCATGAACCATTGCATGCAATTTTCTACTTCGTGTGTGCGATCCAGTTAATGTTATCTTTACCTTTCGAAACATTCCGGATATACCTGACGACAGACATACAGACTGATGTATGTCTAAAACTACAATATATTTCTCTGGGAGTTTTAAATACAGCTGATTGGAACTGCGGTGTCACCGATATTCCTCCTAAATGAAGTTCATAGATAGAATTTACAGTTAAAGCTTTGCTACAAACAATTCCTTATCATTTTCTAAAATCATAGACACATAAGCATTAATCATCATACTTTATATAAATGTTAATCACTATAAATACGCTTGAATGGGACCGATACAATCAGCATGGCTCTTCATTAGCGGAACTTCGGAAATAAACCCTGCAGTTGAAAATCCGCTGCCGATAAACGCTTGGCCCGAACCGGTCCCCGGTCAGGGCCGCTCATGTTTAGTGTCCCAATAAACATGTTAGCGAACCCCTCTGAGATTAAGTGGAAGCTGCCTTCCTTTCTTCTCATTAGGCCTCCTCTGCAGCCGGAGTTCTTTAGAAGTATGCAGAGAAAAGCGCTGAAAATTCTTCTATAACGGGAAAGGCCAAAGCTGTTTACCGTCACACGGGATCGGACAAATACATATTTATTATTGAAGTTTTTGCGTCCTGAGTTCTTTGCGAATCTTTGATATAAAAAGTGCTGAACATTTCTCGTATAGCCTGACGAAGTTAATTTGTACCTATCGACAGGGCACGAAGGCGTTTTTATATATGATAATTCTTATAATTATGTTTAAATTTTCCCTAGTTATGAAACAAAGACGCTCAATAGCTTTCGTTCAAATTTACCGGTATATTTATTGCAGTTTTAGTAAGGGATAAGGTTAGTTTAGAACTTCAGCATATGTAGCAGACGTGGCTTAAGAATCATATTGGTACGTCAAATATTATTAATGAGGGCAAAATCCCCAGTGAAAGTAGGAATTACTGTAGTATTGTAGGCCTAAGAAGTTAGTCTTATTTCCAACTAGAGTGTCAAATAAATGGTCCATATGACCAAGATAGTTACTAGGTACATGTTTCTCGGCAAGTCAGTAGGATCTGCTTATTTAGAAGTCAAAAGAAATTATGGAGGGCAACCTACACACTTGTCGGTGCACAACGAAGGATGTCAATTCATGCTCCACTGCTGATAGGCCATATTTAGAGATGTCATCAGAGCAGGTTTTACTTCCTTAGATTCCTTATACCAGCATATTATAATTTTGCGCAAATGTATTTTTAAATTCTACTATATGTCACGATTGAACTTTTCAGACAAATCGAAATATTTGTTGCTGTATAAAACTACCCTTTTTCATTCCATTGTCATGTGCCTGTATGTAATTATCTCTTGACCCGTTTACAGTACTGTTCTAAGGCCCCACACCACACCACATCTCGCCACACCACACCACGCAACGCCACACAACACGTTTTGTAAGGTCGTTCGCACATATACCACATCACGAAACACGCTAGTGCTTTCTCCTTAAATCTAGCTTTATATCTGTATTTCTATTGTTCAAACGCTCACACAAGAATCCATTGTCATTTGAATACACTTAGGTTCGTCATACAACTTACAAACAGCACTGCTAATTACGTGTCCGGTACAGTTTAATAAAAATTCAGTCCTACATATCTTTATTTCGAAATAAATCCAGTTAGGTTCAGCCAGGAGTTGTTAAATGCCTCCATTTAGCACTCAAAATACGTTGGTAATATTATATATTCAATAGCAACAATATAAAATTTCATTAATGTATAACACTATATAACACTGAGGCAGATCTCTATCTTGTTGCATCGTGTTGAGCCCTGTTGCAGCGTGTGTCGTGTCTTGTCTACAAGCAAACGTGTTGAGCGGTGTTGCATCGCGTGGTGTGGGACATTTGCGAACGGCTCGCGTCGCACGCGGTAGGAATAGCATAGCGTAAGGCACGGATACAAACGCTCGTGTTGCGTTGCGTGGTGTGGTACGTGTGCGAACGGGGCCTAAGTCGGGATCAGTGCTATGTTTTCGAAATTTTCATTTTTTTCCCTTTTCCATTTCGACTGTAAAAGTCAATTTGAATGCATGACCCTCGCGTGTGTTGGCAGTATCTCAATGGGAACCAAAACCTAGGCGTTACCTCCTTTCGGTGTATTCAACCCTTCGTCTACCATTTTTCACTATCGAATTGTATAACACCCGAAGTGGTGCCATTTAAACAATACTATTCCCCCGAGAAAATGACGTTTTACCAAGCCGTTTTAGAGGTTCTCATATGTTATCCCTATGTTACTCTTATCACCTACGATTATGTCACAACGTGCAGTTCTTTAACCCTTAAATGCCTGATTTAATCATAGCACACCCGTAGAAATAACACTATTGGTATATGCTGCATATATGGCACGCTATGCATTTAAGGGTTAAATGTGTTACTCATATCATTATCAAATGTTCCACGCCTTAACAACCAACTATCATTTGTGATCCGAATCCTGCAATGATCTCCCTTTCCCCATTTGAGAAAAGGTCGCTATCTCTAAGCCAATTACCTTTATTTTCCCGACGATGGGGCGTTTTACATAGTCTTTGTCTGTTCTCAGTAAATATATGAATTTCCGTAGCAATGACGCTTTCACCCTTAAATCCAAATATGGCTTACTTGGTGTCCAGTAGAGCTTTTTTCTCACTGCTAAGCTCATGCTTCATTCTCGAACGAACCACCACGGTCGTTCGTAGCTGTCATCATCTTTGTTTCCCTGCTGTTGAACACATTCTTCAGTCCCAAACCAAATTATCTGCAATGATTGTTGGTTTGAATGCGAAGATTGAACCAATAGATCACAAGTTTTGGGCTACATACCCAGTAAATATCGTTGTTCCCGTTGCTAAACACACTCTTCAATTTTTACGCCAGCCGTCATTAAATTTTGTGGTCCATGCCAAGTAAATATCTTTGTTTTCCCGTTGCTAAATTAATTCCTCATTTTTACACCAATCATCATTTGTGCTCCATGCCCGGTAAATATCTTTGTTTCCCGTTGCTAAATACGAAGCTTTACCAACAAACCAGGCATCTTTGACAGTCCAAATGGACCACCCAGTTCGCTGAATCACAGGTGTGGGTACCAAGGGAATGTTTAATATCGCGTATTTATGGCATTAACCGCCAGTAATAATATGCCATTTAGGTCTCACATTTACGGAAGGTGGCAGCTCAAGAGCCATTTGTTGAGGCCCTGCGGAACGTTTAAGGCAATAATGGAGATTAGTTACCCTGTTGCGGCTCCGGCTA
This sequence comes from Parhyale hawaiensis, assembly GCA_001587735.2. Taxonomy (NCBI): domain Eukaryota; kingdom Metazoa; phylum Arthropoda; class Malacostraca; order Amphipoda; family Hyalidae; genus Parhyale; species Parhyale hawaiensis. The sequence goes on along the minus strand of LQNS02276481.1, from coordinate 13,473,185 downwards.
CCGCCCGGAATCTAGCGAATTTACTTCCATGATTAAGTTCAAATTTTACGCTTTATATTCATGTTGAAGAGAATAAGTGGCGGGTAATAAAAAAAATTACTGTTAATTTTCAATGTCCATTGGTTGAAAAGGTTAAAGTTAATGCACAATGTGCTAATTAAAAGTTAGAACTCTTTAGCCGAAAAAAATTGCCCTTAATTTTTAATTTGCATTAGTTGAAGCCGTTCAAATTTAATGCTCTTTAATTATATCAAATATATTAACTGTCGGTCGGTAAGAAATTGCTGACAGTATTTAAACCACGACAGTTGAATTACAGTATATTTGCCCCTATGTTAATGTTAAAACTTATAAACAACCGGGCAATGAAAAGTCATTTTCAACCGATGAAATTGCATATTTATTCTCCATTTTCAGAAATGTTGGTGTAGTTTCAGCGAAGTAGCGCTACTTCATCGTAGAAATTTTAGTATCTTAACAGTTTATATTTCCTTCTGCTACCACGGATTCTGTTATTTGAAATACTGAAAATTCATTTTTGTTAATGCGTAGTATCGAGTACTTTCATGTCTCCGAAAAACATTTATAACTCAGTTGTATGAATGTACAACTTTGTGCACCAATGTTCACCCTATAAGGCCCAACGTTCATATTATATTATATTCTTGTGTTCGTTGAACGCAACTCATTTGTAAGATATGTTTCACTAAAACCTAGATCATATTTTTCTTTTACAAGCTTCACGGAGTTTTTTCTAAAACTCTAGATTTTCGCTTAACATCTTCAGTAAATGTTTTCAAAATTTTGAATGATAGCCACTCTGAAGCGTTAAAATCCATGTATGTGTTGTAGAATGTGATGTTTCGAGCCAGTTCTGCTCCTAATTACGTCGATGAAATTCTGCAATATATTTAAATGTAAAGAGTCGAGTCTGGGCTCGAACTGGAAACTAAGACTTATATAATTATAGGTATATTGTACAGCGTGTATGATAGAGTTAGATGAACAGCATATGCTGCTATTATACAGTCATTCTCGCTCTTGCTGAAGATCTGTTAAGATAGAAAAAGGATTTGAGCAAATCAGTTTTCTGTCCATTTATCACTGGATTTAATCTTTCGGTTCTTGTTGCTTAAAGAGCAAATTTGCTCACTCTGACACGCTTAGAACGGGAGGCACATACTCCTGATATTTGACACATAACTTTGGACTGTAACATCAAATTAATATCCTATGCTCTGGTAATTTTTAAGAAATTACATAATCTCATTCTTAGCTAACTTAAGACACCTATTCAGTGTTACACAATCTCATTATTAGCTAGCATAAGACACCTATACAGTGTTTCTTCAATAAAAAATCAATAATTATCTATATAATAGCGTGAATAAGGTGCGATTAATTAAAAAAAAACCCTGATTTTGGAGCGGTACAAATTAGAAGCTTTTGCTGTAGTTATATAATTAAAAATTATAATGAAGTATTGTTATATACGATTTTATATGTATAGGAGTATATATATCTATATATAGCTATATACAGTTATAGTATAGTAGCTACATATACACGTATGACTGCCGGCCTTATTTACACTACGGTTAAATTCGCTGCTTGCATCACAAGCCTTCTCGATGTACCTACGTATCCTACACGAACGATTATATCTTTTTCCTCATTAGATATTCTATGTCGCGGCGGCAACAAAGGATCATGTGGCCTATTATATTGGCGGAAGCTTAAAAGTCCCTTTAGTTCAGGCAATATCGGTGGAGAAGCGCCCGAAAGGATGTAGGTACTTACGCCCCTCCTGTTTTGACGAACTCAGAACCTCGTTAATTTAGTGGAAATTGTTTCAGTGAAACCTGCTGTCTTTGGGATAAAAAAGACGTTTTCCTTGGATACTTTAGTTGAAATTTTGAATAATAGCGTAATGAATTTTCCGTGCAGGTTTCCAATCATCTCGAGTTACCGCCAATAGCTGTCCATAAGATTATTGTTTCTCGTTTGTCTCAGTCGTTTCAAGCTGCTGTGATCAGATGCCTTGCTGGCTATCAGTAAGCCACTTTATCATCATCGAGTTGAGCAATCACTGATTGCTGTGAAATCTTCACAAAGTTCTCCATGTTGCTTGTCATACCTTTTATTTTATTATTATTATTAATACTTCACGCTTGAGCTCCCACGGACAGGTAATACAACCCAAATGAAGCATCTTGCAACACCGGGAAGCCCAAAACGCTGCTAATGGAAATCCAGTGAAAAAAACATTCACAGCTGACTTAAACGCCTGCAGGCCAATACGACCAAAAACCGATGCAGGCAACAAATTCCAAACCTCAGCCGACCAGGGCACGAAGCACCGACAGAACTGATTAGTTCGACATATGACAGCGTCCAAAGTGAAAGAGTGCGCTCCGCACGCAGCACGAGTCGCTCTCCCAAAAACCTTGAGGGCAGGGAGAGAGGAATACAACCAATGCCTCTCATTATTGTACACCTTATAAAACATGCATAGGCAGCTCTGCTACTCTTCTCCTGTGGAATAGGTCTATTATCCTGCCTCTATATACTGATGAAGTGAAATCGAAATATCAGAATACTGAAAGGAAAGCCCGAAGCTAGTTAAAATCCGTAGTCATGTTCGTTTTAACGAAACTTAATACATATAGTATATGAATTATATATACATCAGACACGTGCCGTGTACGGCTGGGAGTGCTTATCCTGAATAAAATTTACAAGTACTTCAGTAATTTTTCAAGTTCAATACGTGTTAGGGTTGTTGAAAATACACTTGTTTTCATTATTTTTAAAAATATGCCTCAACGTGGTTTCAAGTTAAACATAATGAACACAAAAGTACTTTTGAACTTGAGAAGTATACAAGTAGTCTTTACTTTGTAACAAACATATTCCTATAATTATAACCCAGCGTAAAGGTATAGGTTAGTATATATATGGCATTATGAGTATAACTTCACTTCTTCCCAACCAAGTTTCACCACTGTGCCATTACCATGCCCATGCAATACGGTTTTCCTTCAGCAGCTCTGTCTTAAACCAAAGTCGCTTATGCCGATCTGTTGACATCTTTGCAGATTTTCCACGTTCGAGAATGCCAGGCAGCCTGGAAGGCCGTAGATATTATTTATCTTACATGGACTCAATGGTTCGGCAACCGAACCAACGTCGCGTATCTTGCATACGAGACAACCGATGGCTTTGGGAAAAGCCGAATTGAGACGGCGAGGTTGTATTCGACTTGGAAAATGAACCTAAGCTGGGACAAAGAGCAGGCATTTGAGCTGACAAATTGTCATGGGGAACAATATTTTACGATGAATGTTGTCCTTTTGCACTTCAAAAATTAATGTATTGTGGAACAATATTTTTTAAATGAAGGCTTTTCTCTGTAATGCATCCTATTATTGTGCCGAACAAGTTTCTAGGAATATTTAGTCTTTACCTTGCAAAATAATACATTGCGGAATAATTTTTTATGAAACATCATCTCCGCACTTGAAGTTATACTATGAAACAAACATTCCCTGCCAGTTGTTGGCCAATGCCCCGAAAAATTTTGCTGCATGATAAAATAAGTTCTTTACATTGACAAATAGTGGATGCCCTTCAGGGGATTCTTCTCTGCCAATAGCGTACTACCAATACTTCCTAACCTGATAACACAGCTGATCGTTTGGCGGCATTTCTAGTCAGTTTTATCCTCGTTAAAGTTGACTGCTTTTTACCTACAACTCAACATTTATAGCCAAATCGATCATTATCCAAGTTTGCGCTGTCAGATGTTTCTCAAATTCCAAATTTTCTCCTCTATTTAATACCGGTCCCTCGAAATTTGCTACGAGGCTCAGCCGTCGAACGTCATACTGGCAATGGGTTTCGTCTTTGCCAAATTTTCTACATTCGTCCAAAGTTGCTACAAATACGAGCCCTTGAGCATTATACCGGCCAAGTGTCTCATCCCTGCCAAATTGTCTTCTTTAACAACAATTTCTCTAAATACAATTCTTCTAAATTTCCCCCAATGCTGATCCATCGAGCGTTATTCTGGCCAAGTGTTCGGTCACGGTCCAATTTCATCCTATGTCCATATTTGCTACAAGGTCGAGTCCTCGACCGTCCATCGGTCAAGCGAACCGCTTTATTCTTGCCAAATTTTCTTCACTACTTCGATACCTCTTGTGCTGGCACAAAGCAAGGTCCTCTTAGGCCAAGGTATTCTTCCACCCTCCCTTGCCAAAATCTCGCTCGGAAGTCAGTCCCTCGCTGTTATAACATCACCAAGGGTGTATCCTCGTAGGCCGCACTCATTTTCTCATTGGGGTCGCCGTGCTCAAGAACCGGGCCTGCCACTCTGGAGGCTGATGGGTCGATTGCGGTGGCCCAAAGTGTCGCTGCGAGGTAATTTGGGCAAGAGTGTTTGCTGTGACCAACTTGCCTGGCAATCAGTGCTGTTCTGAGCACAAGGCCGCAGCCGCCTTGATGACTTTACAGACAAAAGGCAACAGCTAATGATGGTCTTTGGCTTCGACTTCTTGGTGATCCCGCAACTTGGAATGTGTATATGAGGGCAGAAGCTGCTGTTGATGGCGCTGCCGTGGCGTCCGTACGACGCACAATACTGTTGGTCTTCCTTTCTTATCGCATGTTTTGTGAATACACAAAAGGCGTAGTAGTGGTAAAGGATATGATGGAGTCGTGTGATGCTCTCTTCTTATTAACGCCCTTGAAGATACGAATAAAAGATAATTGGGAACTCGAATTGCTTTGCTTTGTGTTTGCTGCTTTGTGAAAACGCTCATAAAATGTGCTAAGAACTCGTATATAATTATTGTGTTTTTACTGAAGAAAATTAGAGAAGCTTATCAGAAATTTCGTTACCCACGACGCGCGTTTCGCCGTACCTCGGCTCATCAGGTGGGAGGTCGAAGATGGTCGAATTTGAAGACATTGAAATTTACAAAAA
>LQNS02276481.1:13423439-13440503 GCA_001587735.2 Parhyale hawaiensis | reverse complement strand
TGGGACCACATGCCCGGGCCGTCTATACGTGAGTATTGGGTTGTGTTATACTGGGACCACATGCCCTACCCCGTCTATAGGCAAGTATTGGGTTGTGTTATACTGGGACCACATGCCCTACCCCGTCTATAGGCGAGTATTGGGCTGTGTTATACTGGGACCACATGCAACGGGCCGTCTATACGTGAGTATTGGGTTGTGTTATATTGGGACCACATGCCCCGGGCCGTCTTTATGCGAGTATAGGGTTATGTTATTTTGGGACTTCATGCCCCGGGCCGTCTATACGTGAGTATTGGGTTATGTTATATTGGGACCACATGCCCCGGGCCGTCTATACGTGAGTATTGGGTTGTGTTATATTGGGACCACATGCCCGGGCCGTCTATACGTGAGTATTGGGTTATGTTATTTTGGGACCTCATGCCCCGGGCTGTCTGTACGTTAGTGCTCGGTTATGTTTGTGCTCGTTTATAAGTTTAAAACTATGCACTGTAATCTTATCTTTAAATTTTCAAAGTCGAGCAGATAGTATCCCTTCTTTTAGACGTGTTTTGTTTTTCTAACTTCAGTGAATATTATTATGCTGGACCCACATACCTCGGGGGGTATATACTTGAGGATTGGGGCTGTATTTGTGTTATGATGTGTTGCCTCATTCGCTGTCGCGATGTCGGACGTTCTATTCCATGCAAGCACTAACTCATCACGCTCTGCAGTGCAGCGTCAGCAGTTTCTCTTACTCATGTTCTGCTGATGGTTGGAGTGGCGCAGTTGTGTAATCCTTCCGTCAATGATGCCATAGCTCAGATAATCTGGGGTTGTCTGCAGCCGTACACTGCGGTATCAAAAATTATTGTTATTCATAACTCCGTCTCTTTCGTTTGTCTTCTCCTGCATATGAACCATCAATTTATTCTGAAGTAGAACAAATTTTTCCTAAATGTTAGTGTATACTAGTAGGGCTACTCTGTCTGGCACTTTCGCTATTTAGAAGTGTCTTATAAACTGCATCTCTTGAAAGTAAGTCATCGCTCTATTGTAAAATATTAAAAATTTCTAGGAATTTATTTATATATCACTGTACAGATGCTCTTTAAGCAACTTTCTCATCCAGCTAGAACTTTTTTAATCACGAATTCCATCTCTTGAATGTAAGCCATGGCTCTATTTTAATAATATAATAAATTCCTAGGAATTTATTTGTACACATCCCAGCAGAGATGCTCTATCAGCAATTTTCTCATCCAGCTTGAACTCGTTCATATGAACTTCATCTCTTGAAGGTGAACCATCACTTTGTTCTTTAAATTTCTTGAAAAATATAAACTTTTCTTGTGTTCCTCGTCACTGCTACAAGGCTTCCAATTACTGGTCGCTTGTTTGAAAAAATACTCGTGAAATAAAACCTAAAAATATATTGTTCTCAGGTACGACGCCGACATGGCCTCTCACTAATGCAGTAACTGAGAGCGTAGTTTCATATCTCTGAGCTATACATAGTTTTTTTTTGTGATGAACAAGTTTAAAAATGTTTAAGGAGGGATAAATGCTAGCTTTTTGTGAAAAGTTTCACATTTTTCGTTATCAACCGATGCTTTCGTTCACTGCATACCTATGACTATGAAAATTTTACTGAGGACTTATACCTCCGTCAACCGGTCTTGCTTGTTTATTTATTTGTGTCTTATTTATTTACTTGTGTCTTGTTACTTGTGTCTGCACTATTACACGAGAAAAAATTCGAGGTATGGGGGGGGGGGAGTGGCACTCATTCCATGGATTATCTCTTTAATTCGATTGTATCTGTGATACGGAAGTTAAACTGAGCTGGGCTTCAAGAACGGGCATGATCAATACATTGGTTCCACGGGCAATACAACTGAAATATGTAACATATAATAACTTGTGTCCCGAGACGTCATTGTAACTGACGGCAGTAAGTTAACCCTTCAGGAAAACCCCCGCAGTCTCCTGTGCTTATTATCGTTCAGAAGGCTTGCCACCCCCGTATCCAAGATACCGTCTTCGGCACCTGAATATTCTCCTATCTTATTCCCATAGAGCGTGACAGGAAAGGTATAAATATAGTTGTAAATAAGTAAATAAAAACATGACGTGAATTATTATATAGTACTGATTTGACTTTGCTTACAACCTAGGTTCTGAATATTCGTTAAAGAAGCAAAGAATTTGTTGATAGTGAACCGAACGGGCCGCTCCTTGACGGGCAGAAGAGGAGGGTCGAATAGCGGGTGGTCTATGCCCAGCTAAATAACACCTGCTTTTTTTTGCGGAAGCGAAGGCGATCGTGATGACGACCCAACGGGTCACGGATCGTCTAGTGAGTCTTTATTTGATAAAAGTGCGTTATCAGTTATCATACTCAATCACTTACTGCATTTTATCATGTTTATCACAGACTGGACTTTAATAAATAGATATATTATTTGTAGCAAACAGATGATCGTACTTTATTACATATCGCTTCCAGTCAAGCACTTGATCAGTAATGGCTCTTGATCACAACTTGCTTTTTGCCAGACGTTTCACTTTATCTCCAATCCCACACTCTAACATATTGCCTTTTATCAGTCATTTCCATCTATCGTATGTCGAACTTATCAAATAGTGCCTTTTACTTTCTGTGGCCACTATTATTTCTGCAACTTAGGACACTTGTCAGCTGCATAATGCACCTCGGTGCATTCATTCATTCTTTCATCTAACAATACCATTTATCTAAATCTTACATTCAGTATTATAACACTTAAGACAGTCCTTCCTCGGTATGGATCTCTAACCATTCACTCGCGATAATTCCGTATGAAATAAATATTATCGAGAGTTTAAAAACAGAGAATAAACGTCAAATCGTCTCAGAATTCATCACCGAACTTACCTATGTATGCAAAACAACCACGCTTCTTATGGAAATTCCTCTTAAGTAATCTCTTTTTGTGAGAATTCCTAAGCACTAATCTCCAGACAAAAGAAACTATCGCTAAAGACGTCTTCCATTTACTAGTGCAAATCTCCAAGTATATACAATCGATTTGTCAGCTCATGGGAGATTTGCGTAGCAAGACGTAAATCCGGCTTTGCTTTATAGAAATTCTTAGTCCTCTGGAAAAACAAATTAAAAATTGCTTTTGTTTTTCTGTTCTGGGCTAATTAGAAGGCTTCTTCACTTTGCTACTGATAGAGATAATTTTAATACTGCCTAAGATAAAAATTATGTCGCAGATATGATAGTGAATCGGTTGCACTCAGGTATCTTCTGGGTCCTGTTTGAAATTAAATTTACCATCTTGAAGACCCCTTAATTCTTGTGTGTATTTCTTACTACATCGCACGTGCTTTTTAATTTTCTTACTGAAACTTCCGTTAAAAAAAATAACAACAATTTTGGCATGTCCGGGCCTAGCTCTCTTGCTTTTTTCTTCGCCACTCTTCACTTACAAAACAAACACGAAAAAAAGTTACTTTTCTTCGAGCACAAATCGGCCAGACCCTCCAGGCCGAGCCGCGTTGTTTTACCAGAGCAACGAAGCAAGTGTCACGTCGTGGAAGAAAGTTTATTTCGCCGGTAGCATGCGACTCGGTAGTTTTGCCGCCCAACTTTGTCCTATTGATATTCATTGTTTGTCACCACATGCCTCCGCTCCATGCCTCCGCTATAGTTAATTGTTGTTCTCGTCGCTCAGAGTTTGTGGACTTGTAAGTGCGAATGCAAATCAGGCTCCCTAATTGGCGTTTATTGGCAACCTTGCGCTGGTGACTTTACGTTGCGACTGGTGGCTGCCTGGGCGTCCGAAATGCGCGTGCCTATAGAGTCGTACAACGTCAGTGACGACGGTAAATAATTGGTATTATTATAGGAACGAGCATATGACGCACGCAATGTGTCATCTGTACAATAAAATAATGCCCATCATGTGGCTCTTTTTATCTATATACAGTTCACGGAGACAGTTTCCGGGGTAAAGAAACAGAGAACATGATAAATCGACAATTGAAAAGAGTAATAAAATATTGCTGAATATCACATGATATTACCAGTGTTATGTATCGTTGGGTCTTTGTCTAATATTCCCATGCTGTGTCCGAACTACTCTGAAGTGCGCTAGATGTGCGTATAGAAATATTATCGTATACGTCCTCTCATCCTACAAAAAAAAACTGTCTTAAAGCTCATCTTGCATCAACGATAAACGCAAAGATGCTCCCGACAATTGGTGTGAATTGCCCCATTCGTTCGTTCAGTCGTCTTCTTTACCCCAACTGTCTTTTAAAAAACAGCTATCAAAATATTCTGTCGCTGTGGCGGAACGCAAGGCTTTTCTTTTGATGCGTCGATGGCGTTCAAGAGAGCTTTATGAGACCCCAATGCAGAGAAATGTTTTCCCGCTCTTCAAAGACCAAGTTTTTTGATGCAACGAAGCTTTAGCGTTGGAGGAGAAGTGGCTCGTGGCTTTCAAAGAAGCCAATCACAGGGGCATTTGTTGTAATTGTTGTTGAGGACGACTGCAATCCGACAGCCGAATGTAACTTTAGGATGCCCTTAATTACATATGAGCACGCTGGAGAATGCGTAATACGGTGGCACATGAGGATATGTCGCTTGTACAGTATATACGCTACAGAATTAGGAATTAATTGGTCAAAGTATACTTTCAAAATTATGTGCTTGAGACGTATTTCAATTAGTGTTTAAAATTTTTTTTACTGATGTATAAAGAATTTGTTTGAGTCAACGTCTTACAACTTGTGTGGCGGTACTTGGCAACTGTTCAGGTTACGTGATTTCCCCTTCTCTATGATTGGATAGTTTTTATATACAGTGCAATTGCGCCAATACAACAGTGACTTCTATACTCTATTATTTTTTTAGTTGTATTAATAAAAATATTACTCTTGATGTACTTTATTTATCAAATTTTCAATTTATTTGTGAACAAACCTCGTGTGCAGCTGGCGCATTCCACTCTATCGTGTGCATGCTTGAGACTCGCAAAACCAAGGCAAGACATCAGTCGAGACTTTTATTTTTAAGGCCATAAGGCTGTCGTCTGCAGCGGCCTCAACATTCTCTAATGATAGACACTGTGAAGCTAGCTGAGAGTAGAATGGCCCGCAGAATCATATACTTTGGAACACCATCACTCGTCTTCTTGAGAAAAACGTGCTTGATAAGGAAGTTATAAACTGGGACGATTTGAATGCTGAACTCCAGATCGGCAACTGGGACGCACCTTTGAATAATTCTACCGAAGATGAGAAGCGCGAATGAGATTTTGAGAATAATTTGTTTTCGAGTATACGATGTTGCTTATAGTCCAGAGAAGCATAGACTACGCAAAGGACTGCCTTAGAAACGGCTGAAATTTGTAACTTTTCAGCAATCATCATAAGTGTTGCAATTCGGCAAATTGAACGTATGAACAGTCTGAAGTAAACAGAGACTCATTTTTGCATGATTTTGCATAATGATGATAAGAACAAACAATACAAGCGACCGAGAAAATTAAAAAAGGAACAGCNCTCTTCGGTCAAAACTAAAATGCGGCTACCTTTGAGCGCAGAGGAAATAATCGCTGTTTGACAATAACAAAAAAAAAAAAAGAATGGAATATGTAAAGGCCTACATCACTAAATATTTAGTGATAAACTTAGCTCCCGTGTAATTATCATAATAAACGACGAAAAACTAATTAAAGGATGACCTTGGCTATTACAGCGTCGCGGGACAAGCTGACGTGCCTGCAAAAATTACTTAAGATGTGTTGTAAGTTTAACATCTTTTATCACCTCTATATCTTACCTAGTGAAATTCATGGATAAACTACAGTTCTAATCACCTACAGTTTCAACATCTATCCCCAAAGCTAAAAATACTGTGGATCCAGCCAACACAGACCTGTCGCTTTCACCAATTCTGAAGTAAAAGCGTTAGAACTGGTGTTCCGGTAGAAGTTCGTGCATCATCCAAAGCTCAAAAACGTAATCACGTGCGTCGAAACAACCGGGCTTTTGTAAAACACGCGGCACCATTTTCTAACTGCTGGAGCACTATAACTATTCTAGATTCACTGCGACGAGTCAAAGCAATTTACGTGATCTAAATATTTATATATTCTACGGCGGCAATTTCCAAATGATTACGGAATTTTGTCACTCAAGTTGCCCTTTAAGGATATCCGTAGGAATATCATCTTAGAATTAATCATTCTTGATAAATGGGCCCAAAGTATATTTATCAGCATGATTGTCAGTCGGTCTCGGACCCCTTAACCCCAGTATCTGCCTGTGTAGATTGAAACATAGTACTATGGAGACCCAGCTCTCTGGAGATACTTAGCGTTCTCTTCGATAAAAAAAAAACTTACAATTGAGGTGCATATCAGGTCCTTCAACTAGGCTCGGGTTCCTGCGCAAGGTCAATGTTAAGTCAGGTGACAATGATGTGGCCCATAGGCTGCCAATAGGAGTTTTTTTTTTTTTGTAAAATCACATAAGCTTAAAAAAACATGCTGTCTCAACCCTAGCGCGCAAGGATAAATAAACACACTGGAAATCCTACATTCCAGTGGATACTCCGCGGACTGTTATGAAGTATTCACACTGCAACCGGTGCTCAGCGGAGTTTCATAGAGAACAGTGTTTGGCCCAATACTCTTCCTCATCATGATCAGTGACATGTGTCAAAAATGCAAATTTATGGTTCTTTCTTGGTTTTCAGATGGCACGAGTTTTAGCGAAGATACAATCTGTGGCGCACTTGCGCAATATCCGGTATAGATTTAATCAGCCTTGTTTGGTCTTTATCAGCTAGCATAATAACTTTCAATGATACAGAATTTGAAGTGCTACGGTTCTTAAAAAAAAAATCCCTATTTGAATTGCCATCGTACCCAACGAATGATTAAAGCGAACACGACATAAATAATGCGGAGAGATCTTTGGGTGAGAATGCAAGATAATGCAATATTTGAGGACCATGTGGACAGAGCTATAACGAGGGTGAAGAAATGAAGTGGATGGGTGTTTCAAACTTCCTCGTCACGAGTAGCAAACGTAATGCTTACACACTTCACGGCAACGGCTGGTATTGCTCAGAAAAGAATCTTGTTCACTATATGGATGCTAAAGAAACGAAAGAATCTACCTAGCTTCAACACTAAGAGAGGTTATGTCCTGCTAAGATTCGGGCCTTGCAAAGATTCAACTGTCACCTTCATATGTATGTAATCCAACAGAGATTTAGGTTCGTCGCAATCATTTATGTTTAAAAATTCTGGGAGAAATGCCTGTAACTATAAATTGAGAAATGTCGCTCAATACTCTGAATGTACTGACCTTACTTGCGCTGTATCAATTCGTATTGGAAGTAGAGGTGATGCTGTTACCGCGATGTTATTGAACTAAATGCTCCTGCACATTATAAACGCTATTACAGTAGTACTGAGGCTACGAAGTTTCAAAACTTATGGCACTCGTACTTACTATAAGTCCCAGATAAACCAGTTGTCAACGGTTACTTGCAACGGGGCGATAATTTCCTGTTGGCTCACCCATTGGTTAGGGTGTACAACTAGCTGCAGCTTCCTATACCTCACGTATCAGGAGGCATGCGTCATACCACCTGGAACTCGCCCGAATAACTTGAAAGGTATTAACAGTAGGTAAGTCATAGTCGTCCAGCAGAACCCGCATTTAACGTGAAGCGTTGCCCAGATTATGACCGGGCGCCGTCCCAGAACATTCAACCATCGCTTCACATCTCCGGCTATCATTAATGAGAGCTGAGCTCCGTTGCTTTGGCACGTTTGAGGCCTTTCATCATCGGAGAGATACCCTTTGGAGCTTCAGCTTATGTTGCTCACATCATAGCAACATGCTCGTTAATTAATGAAGCTGCAGTCATTGAGTCCGCTGGCCCTTTATTATTATTATGATATGCTCGGACAAATTCGTCAGTACTGCTACAAATTTTAATTATTTCTGTTTTGAATTTGTAGTCTGGCCGTCATGACTGCACTAATTTCTGCTATTGTTGTCGTGTTTGTCGAGCTTGAAGCTTAGTTCCACGTGGGATTTTTACTTATAAGTGATTTATTAAGTGTAAAATTATTAGCATTGTAGACCATATGCAGCAAAAATTGAAAATATGACGTTAAAGCAAGTGTTTAGTTATTATTATTATTATTTTTTTTTTTGTTCTACATGATCAGTGCCTGTTTGAAAAAGGCGCAGCCATAAACATTTGGTCCACATACGAAATTTGTAAATAGTGTCTGAAACTGAAATTATGTCGTGGTCTGTAGTCGTACAAGCCAAAATTTTGTGCGTTTGTTCCATCCTATGTAAATGTTTGGAATAATTTTGATGGCTGTGCCTTTTTTGGTGCGGGTATAGGCAACGTTAGGCAATTTTGTAAACAGAGTGACTCTGTGATCTTTAATTCTCTCTTTCTTTTCTCTCATGCTGGACTGGTTGCGTGGGGGTTGATAACATAATGGAGTTCCCTCCGTACTCACGTCGCCAGTCTGGAGTAGTGCATGTAAGAGAAGCTGTTAAATGTGTTTAGTATCATTCCCAATATCTCAGATCAGTCACATCAAAGATATCTGAAAATGAAGCATCCATAATTTCGTATATTGTATCTCATCTCTCGTCTTGAAGGAAACAAAATGCATTTCAAGAAACATATAAATATATAAACACATTATTCTTTAACGGAAGCAAAATCTAGACGAAAACTGCAAAATTTGGAGATACTTGGTATAATTGAGAACTTCTAGAGGCTGCATCTTGAAGTTCTTGCCTGGTTGGCAAGGCAGTAATTGTCACCGTCCCTTCTGGCTCACTTCCAGTTCTGGTTGTCGGTCTGAGGACAATACGGACTTTGTCCGCTGTTCTCTTTACTTTGGCATTTTAACAGAAGAAGGAGAACAAGAGAATTATATAGCATCTATAATATTAATAGCGTTGTTCCTTCGTGTGTTACGCTCTTTTTCATTAGTAACAGATAGCAAGATATTAGATATATAGTTCGGTTGTATCCATGATACGGAAGATAAAGTCGAGTTCGGCTGCATGAACGTGCACGATAAATTTAAAGGTAATACGGGCAATACAATTGGACGTCACACATATATTTCTTTTGCGCACAGGCAGTTCTAAGCAAATGAGCTGGTGATGGTGACCCAAACGGCCAGGAGTGAATGGGGACAAATGCGAAAGAAAAAAAAAGTGTTCATAACGATTCAACGGGCCGCATGCAGTTTAGTATACTATAAAACTTGATAATATTTGCTCATTACTGTAGAACTTCCACGGGTCCAACCTGAAAGGCCCCGCTAGCCCGTGAAATTTTCATGGGCGCCGCTAGTAATAATAATAATAAGAGTTAATAATAATCAAAGCACCATAATAAACACCAATGTACTTTTATGTATTAGATAGCTCACAGCTGGCCATCCAACAGGCCAATTCCCACAGAACATCCGAAACTCACGCTCCTGTACTCTATGAGCTATTGGCGTTAGATCAAACTCGTTTTTTATACGGTGCTGTGTCCCCTTCTTGTGTGAGAAAGGTTGACAGAAGTTCGGCGATCGCATGAGCAGGCGTAAACATTGATAAAATGACTTGCGAGAAGATTGACTAACATTTTTCCCATCGCACGCAAAAAAAAAAAAAAATGACTTCAATTACAGAAGCACTTCTTCATCTTCTTGGAACCTAACGTCAAGGAGGTTCTAATGGACAAGCCTGGCGTCAGTTTCGCTTTCATAACTGAAGTTTTTCTCTAACATACCCATGTTACGGTTGTCACTCTAAATTCAATACTAAAATAACAAATACGGACATGAATAACTGCAGCACTCTGAGAGCGCATATCTCCGTCAAGCAAGGCAGAGGCAATGAAAAATTCAAATTAGTTCTGAAACTAAAGATTTCTTTTGTATCAACACTGAAATATAATTAATTGAGCCTTTTTGCGGTAATAACAGCTACTGTAAATTTGGTGAAGATCCGTTCATAACTTTTCGAGTTATGCTGCTAACGAACATTCTGACAATATTATAGTCAAATACATAAACAGACCAACCAATCATCACCAAAATTTAATCATGTGTGTCTTTCAACATTAATAATAATTCTTTCAAATTTCATAAAGATCTGCATATAACTTTTTTAGTTATCTTGGTAATAAACGTAAAATCAAACACAGAGACAAACAAATGAATAGACAAATCGTCGCAAGAATTTGGTTATTTACTCTTCGTAATACTCATGACAACTCATGCAAATTTCATGAAAATCCAGTCTATGACTTTTTCAGTCATGGCCTGAAGAAAATAAGGCAGACAAACATACAAACGGGTGAACGGATCTTCACCAAAAGTTAATCAACTGTTCCTTCTAACAATGCCTGTAAATTTCATCGAGATCCGTCAATTACTTTTTGAGTTATCTTCATGACAAATAGACAGACAAACTCGACGAAAACATAAACCTCCTTGGCGGAGGTAATAAGATGTCATTATCACTAGAAGTGTAGTTCCGCCGCCAAAATTATGACGGCTAAGAGCTGCCCTGACAGCGGCCGGTATGCTCCGTTACCTCCGCCAACGAGTTTATATTTTCATCGAATTTGTCTCTTTATCTGCTCCCAACATCCCTGTGAATTTCATTAAGATCCGTTCGTAACTTTTTCAGTTATCTTGGTGACAAACAGACAGACACAAATGGAGAGACAAAAAGACAAAATCGACGAAAATATAACCGCTTTGGCAAAGATAATGACGTATACCGACCGAGCTGTCAGTGCAGCTTTGTAGCCGTCATAATTTTGGCGGCTGAACTACACTTATAGTGATAATGACATCTTATTACCTCCGCCAAGAAGGTGATGTTTTCGTCTGTTTGTTTGTCTGTCTGTTTGTTTATCACCAAAATAACTCAAAAAGTTATGAATGAATCTCAATGAAATTTACGGGGATTGTTATGGATGTTGCGACGATTAATTTTCGATAAAGATCCGTTCATCCATTTGTTTGTTTGCCTCATTTTTCTTCACGCCCTAACTCGAAAAGTTGTGGAGGGATATGTATGAAATTTTCAGTAGTTGTTAGGTATATTACGAAGAGTAAATGACCAAATTTTTGTGACGATATGTCTATTCGTTTGCTTGTTGATCTCTGTGTTTAATTTTATACAAGTTAGCAAAATAACTCAAAAAATTTGAACGAATCTTTATGAAATTTACAAGAATTGTTGGTAATATTGAGAGACAAATTATTAAATTTCGGGGATGATCGTTTGGTCTGTTTGTGTGTTTGATTTGTGTTTGTCAGAATGTTTGTTAGCTGCAGAACTCGAAAAGTTATGAACAGATCTCCAACAAAATTACAGAAGCTGTTTTTACCGCCAAAGGCACAATAATTAAATTTTGTTGTTGATACAAAGGACATCATGGTTTCAGAACCAATTAGAATTTTTCATTACCTTTGCCTTACTTTTGCAGGTATGCGCTCTCAGAGTGCTTTAGTTGAAAATAGTGTCATAATATATTGCTATTATATGTACTCTCCTCCTGTCGAACATGGCTGCAAAATTTTGTTAATGTTCGTAAATTTTGGCAGTAATGCAATTTTGGGCAATTTAAGCGATCAAGGCAATTGGGATCAATTTGGCTATGTGGACAATATTATTGGCAATCTTCCTCGCAGCTTTACAGGAAAGATATAAATACATCTGTCAATATGTATTTAAACTTATAAGTAATTACACGCATTTAATTAATAACCAAATTTGATGAGTTGAAGTCTTTTTACTTCTGATTCACACAAATATTTAAAATAGTGTTTATCGCACCAATGACACACTCTTCACCTTTGTAGATCGCACTCGATGTGCTGCAGCTTCGTCTTGAGATTCTAATATCTGTACATAGTAGCCAGGTTATTCTGCATGGTCTCCATTATAACGCTCGCATTGTGAAAGTAAACCACCTCGCAGTAACTCACACCTAACCTAACCTAACCTAACCTAACCTAACCTAACCTAAACTAACCTAACCTAACCTAACCTAACCTAACCTAACCTAACCTAACCTAACCTAACCTAACCTAAACTTATGAACCACCTATCGCTTCCTACCTTTGTAATATTTGTTAAACGTCAACACTGAAAAAAATTAATTGCAGCCCTAGAGTATTCGACATTAGGTATAATTTTTACCTCCTGTGTGTGTGTCTGTCTGGATTTTGTGGGTAGCGGGCTGGAAGTTCCGAACGTGTTTATAGCGTCGGTATTAGGTATTTGTATGAAGTATATCTAATGTAGTCGAGGTCCAAAAAGCTAACCCGCATGTAAATTATTGACAATCTCTGAGACCCAAAGTCACATTAGCCATTGTAACTCATTTAAAAATTGAGAAAAAAAACATCATATGCGAATTCATTACTTTTGAGCCACAAAATGATTAGAAAGTGGTAGATAATTGGTTCATGATCTAGATAGTAACCTTCACCTATTAAGTGTAGAGTGAAAACAATCCATTAATTTATGTAAAATCAGTTAGAGGTAAAATAGAATCCATATGTGTTCTATACTAATCTACCGACGAAACTTTCATGTGCATTTTTGTGTATGGGCTCGAAATAGAAATTCTGTGGTAGTCTTTTCTCTTAGATTCAGCGGTTGGCCCATTACGGAAGTGTCTCATCTTCTGTTGAAACTTCTGTTGGAATTCTGAGAGTTTAAATTGGGTGTACGATACGAAAATTGCGGCAATTTCTGTCCTATTAGAGAGCTCGGATTTTCTCCATGATTGTCCTCCGTCTCATCCCGTGCGGCAGAGTTTTCGAAGGAACGAAGCAATTTGAATGCGAAGAAAAAATATCTTTGTGAGCAGCCACTTCTTTTAATGCAATCAGTGTATTTCTTCGTGTGAGTGCGAAGGAGAATGGAGCCCTTTTTTTGGTTGTTGTATATTAGGTTAGATGTAGGATAACGAACGGACTAAGTGGCCCATCCCCAGAAAGGGGAACGCTCGTAGGTTGCCGTTTGTTTTTTTAGCTACCGCCGTCATACGCTAGATTCAACTTGATATGTTTTTTTATGCCGGGGCTACACTATGCTATCGCACGGTGAACCAAATGAACGGACGTACAGCTCGCACGCCGTTCATTGCACCGTATCTATGCTACGACAGTTACTAGTATCGGACGTCGTGTGACCTGCTCATCCTCTCTTCAAATTGTGCTTGCGATTTTATGTTGTAACCCGGCCCAATAAACCTGGTGCAGTGAATAGTGTGTTGTCCCAATACCAGGAAGAGTTTCTGTGCTCCGACCGTAAGGTCTGCAATAGCCGTGCTCCATGAGCGCGCCAGTGCATGCATTCGCCTTCGGTACACTGAGAAACCTGCTGGTTTTCGGACAACCCTGCACTCATTATAGAAATGAAATGGATAACCGCAACCACTGTCTTCAATACGCAAATACTGTATTATTTTCTGTAACTTTTTCTGAGCATTAATTTTAGTTGTCGTATCATGCAATTAACTACATTCCGTTGAGTAACGGGTAGGATCTGTATTTTTTAGCGTATTTGTGTATGTGTGTTTGTTCGTGCATGCTTTGTGGGTCATATGAGACATCTGTTGCATTGAACTGCGTTACCAATCCGCACTTGTTGGGTCACGGTCTGGGAAGTCCTGGCATGCTTACATCGTCGGTTAGAGTTATTTTTTTTTTGTTATTACATATGTTGATGATTGAGAAACCTTGTGGGAATGTCATGTACTCAGTATCCCCGTACTTATTCTCCGTACAATAATTTTTCCCGAATGTCTCCTATCAAGCATTCAGTCCCATATCGTACTCACGCCATGTAAACATGATATACTCCATCTACGTAAACTAGCAATGCTCCATATAATAAATTAGTATCAAGATACATATTGCCAATGACTCAGCCTCGTAGCTTGCTCACTTCATGCACAAATTATACTCCATATCATAGGTGTGCGTTATTGCGATTAAATATCGACGATTATACTTTATCGTGATGACAAAATCGGTATATTGCAATCGGATAAAATTGGTACGTTATACTGGAGTCGCCAATACTTTTCGGCTTTTGATCCTGGGCGAGCCACTGGCGCCAGGACCGAACGCAATATCCAGCAGCTGATCAATGATCAGCTATTCTGTAGGATGGGGGGAGGGGAGGTGTACACAGTGTTGCCCCATCATGTGTCTATGTGTACGTATTAGTTAGCTAGTTAACTGAAACACAGTCCTTGAATTCTCTCTAGACACCATGCGGTTTCTCAATGTAGGAAAGTGCGGAAGGGATACTACCCTTGGTTCAAGAGAATGGAAATCCAGGCAGAGAACATTGCGCTTGTCGCAAGTCGGGAAAAAAAGGGAAAAGGATCTTAGCAGAAATAGATAACAAGGAGGATGGATGCACAGAAAGGAGCGTTTTCCAAAAGGTCTAGTAAGCCACTGTTACCGTAACTCAGTGCATAAAGTCCTCGTGCAAAATCGTTTGCCCATGGCATGAAATAATCCGTAAAAGTTTCTATTCTGTCCTAAAACCTCTTTTGGTGTCTTGTTCCCTTGTGTGGAAACCGGCTGCTCCCAATCCTCTCCATCTGTTGGACCGACTGTCAGTTCGGCCAGTCGGCTGTGTGCCCAGAATAATCTGGATACTTTGTCCCAGAGACGTAGTGTTTCTCGCCTTTCTGTCTCACATGATATTTCATAATGAGGGACATTCATTACTTTCGTTTTTTCCTGCTCCCTGAGTCCTTGGAAGAAACACATGAGCTGCGGCTAAAGCCCATCCACTGACTTTGAAAACTTTCGGGTTACAAACTTATCGATTTGGTCATTTTTTTATACCCAAAACTGTATTGCCATGGAATTTCTTTCCGGGATCGATGTTCAGCCTTTCGGGGCAGCAGGCGTTCAGGTCAGCCATTAATTATTTCTATGAGCATTTTCTCTTAGCAGCGTTTTGAGCGGCTTGGGGGTTTTTAAACGTTTCATTTGAGTTTTAATTGCCCGTCCCCTAACGCTGTGGCGTGATGTTTTAATGATAACAACACGAGGTGGACGAATCCAACTGTCCCACGCCTCCAGCTAAGGCAATAACTGTATACCTAATTATTACCTATACCCTTTAATCAGAGACCTTCTTATTTATTCTTCGATATTTTTTCTAATGATTCCGAGGTTCTTGCGTTTGATTTTTTTCTTATATTTTCGGTATCATTCGTTATTTTCCAGTCATTTATTCACTATGACTTGCAAGCTGTAAATTCATGTTCGCATAACTGTTAGAAGAGAATATATAGCTGGCCGTAAACGGACAGTTGTTTGATCGATGGCGTCATGACGCCGTCAATCAATCAATCGGAAATTTATGGGCATTTATCAACTGCCTAAAAGTAAACAGTGAGTGGTATCGGATAGCATCGTATGAATGCCTATAAATTCCCGTTGGGACATCGGCAAACGCTGCCGCAGTGCAGGACATATCACATAAGCTAAGAGCAGTGAAACGTTAAAATCCCTGGGCCGAGCCACGGCAACGTAGATCAAAGCGCATTTTTGACGACCTGCTTTAGCGGTAAAATGCACCAGGGAGATATGAGAACGAGTGTATGGCCATGACAGATTTCAGTAACATTTTTATTGAATCTGTCAATTTTATCAATACGAGACGGCTCAAAAGTGTACTGAAGCTTAAGAAGTTACATTTTATTTTTAACCTTTTGTTTCAGCGTTATTCAAGGCGATGGAGATCTAGCTTTGATTTCTTTGACTCTATTTTGCTCAGATTTAGCATTTATTGTGGCAGGGATTGCAATTTTATCAAGTAGTATATCCAGCTAAGGATTGGGCACTTATAACTATTCTTCTAACATACATTGAAACTATGATTTAGATTAAATGATGCGAAACTATTTTATAAGATGAATAATAAAAAATACACTTTCAATGGAAAATGATATACTACATGATATACTATACATACGTAGATTAATAATTACCTCCGCCAAGGAGGTTGTGTTTTCGTCGTGTCTGTCTGTCTGTCTGTCACCAAGATAACTCAAAAAGTGATGAACCGATTTGGACAAAATTTACAGGGATTGGTAGGTATGTTAGGAGAAATAGATGATTAAATTTTGGTGAAGGTATGTCCATCCGTTTGTTTGTTTGTTTGTCTGCCTCATTTTTCTCAATGCCATAGCTCAAAATGTTATGGTTGGATTTTTATGAAATTAACATGAGCTGTTAGAAATATAACAGAGTAGATGACCAAATTTTCATAATGATCCGTTTGTTCGTTCGTTCGTTCGTTTGTCACTGTTTTTAATTTTATGCTTGTTAGCACAGTAACTCAAAAATAATGAATGGATTTTTATGAAATTCATAGGGTTATTAGTAATTTTAAAAGACATGAATGATTAAATTTTAGTGCAGATCGGTTTGTTCGCTTGTATGTTTGACTCACGTTTGTCTTAACGTTTGTTAGCAGCATAACTCAAGAAGTTATGAACGGATCTTCCAGAAAATTGCACAAGCTGTTATTACTATAAAAAGGCACAAATGATTAGATTTTGGAGTTTATGCAAAGAAAATTATGGTTTCAGAGCCAATTTGAATTTTTTGCTACCGTTGCCTCGCTCGGCGGAGGTATGCGCTCTCAGAGTGCTCTAGTTAATAATAATAATAATATCCCGTATATATATTATTGTCAAGATGTCTCTTGCCAAGCACTCTGCTCTGTATCGTACTCCCGTCATATACTCCAGAACTCCACGTGAAACCCTCGCCTATCTCCGTAATGAGTTACTCTAGCAGGTAATTAGCAGGTTGGGCTGCCCACTCCAAGGAATGAAACCTTCTCACTGCCCTAATGTAATACAATGAATATAAAGTCCAGTTGGCTTGAGCTTCTTCAACTTTTAGCTGATTAAAGTTGTTTGCTTTGTCTTCTCTTTTCCCTGGAGCGAGATGATGTTGATCCTTC
>LQNS02276481.1:13371656-13402168 GCA_001587735.2 Parhyale hawaiensis | reverse complement strand
CCCTTGGTGACGGCACTGCTGGCTCCCTTGGTGACGTCACTGCTGGCCTCCCTTGGTGACGTTACTGCTGGCCTCCCTTGTTGACGTCACTGCTGGCCTCCCTTGGTGACGTCACTGCTGGCCTCCCTTGGTGACATCACTGCTGGCCTCCCTTGGTGACGTCACTGCTGGCCTCCCTTAGTGACGACACTGTTGGCCTCCCTTGGTGACGTCACTGCTGGCCTCCCTTGGTGACGTCAATCTAATTACTGCAGGCACAAGTGGCCCTCGCCGTCGTGAAATGACGGCATAAAATATTTACCTGACCATATTCCCACTTGCCTTCGCTTTTCTTTGTGATTCTGAAAACGTTTTTCCTTTTTCTTTCGCTAATTTCAAACTCAGATCAAATTAATGAAGCTTTGCTGTGGGTAGGACGTAACGTTTTGTATCCTTAGTGCTGCTGTGAAGAACTATGAACGCCTTTAATGTTTGTATTTCAGTATCTTTATTGCTTAGATTTCAAACTTGGCGAGCAACGGTCACTATTCTTTTGAGCAAATGAATTCCTCCTGCATGTAAAACCGATAAAGAGACGAAGAGAGAGAGAGAGAGCAACCAATCAAGCATGGAACCAACACACTGTGCATTAATACATAGTGAGGTAGTTTGCGAGCGAGAGCAATCGTCCCACGGATAATTGTCCATTCATGGTGGTAATCATCATAGGGGCAAATGTCCATGGGAATAGTTGGCTGGCCGGGAAGCGGGGGGGGGAAAGGGGTAATTGTCCTAATTCCGACACAAGATGATTGATATGACATGTTTCGGTCGGGTCAATGGGTGATGATCTACCACTTGTCATTGGTAGAGGTGCTGAGAACAGGCTATCTGTGTAATGTCGAGACCACACCTCGCAGCGCACGCTCAACTTAAGCGCCGATGTTCAGCTTGCACATCGTCTCGATTGCTCAGTAAAAATCGGTATCCGAGATACCTCTAGAAAGTACTTAAGTTGAGTGCGAGCGTTCGATCGGTTCACACGTTGTTCAACTTGAGTAGTTTCTAGGGGTATCTTCGCTACCTACTTTCATTGTGTAATCTGGACGACGTACCAGTTGAACGTCCCTTCATAAGTTGAGCATGCCATTGCTTAGTGTTTCCTCGGCACAGTGGTAAATAGAGACTGAATACTAGGTCTGACGACCGTGCCAGGATAGGCCTCTATATTGAATAATAAAATACAGTTTTGGGCATCGATTATATACTTGCTCGTCTTTTTGTTCTTGTGTGAATGATTAAAGAGGAGAAAATTCATCGAATGAGAGGCAAGACAGCTGTTGCCTTACTATTATTTTCCAAAAAGCAGCTTACTGAAAATTAAAGTGCCTCGTAAGTAGTAGCTCAGATACTAAATTACATTTCCACTACAAAGGTTTTCTTTCTGAGTTCATGGCGCACAAATTAATAAGATCAACGAATTAGTAGGAAAAAATATTCCACTGAGAATAGTCCCACGTAGAAGACTAAAGGAAATGGGGGCTTCGTTAAAGTAAATATTTTGTGCCGTCATTTGGTGATGGTGCAGGTCACTAGTAGTTTAATAGTACGGTGGCACTTAAGTGTAGGTTGGCACGAACTTATTATGCAGTAATGGTCTGATACATGTACGAGACGCGTGCAAACAACTGGTCAAGTAACCCTGGCAAAAAATTATAGGCATCTATCCCATATCTGCAAGGCCCGGCACAGAACTACTTCGGATAATCGTCGAAAAATTTCCGATTGGGATTGACGGTTCTTCAATTAATGTCTGCTTGTATTGGGCGTAAACTAACGGTACCTTTCAGGCTCAGCGGCTGCAGCAGGGAAACATAATAATGGTGTTTTTGTTTCTGTATAATAATATGTTAGCGCGCCCAGCTGTCGAAATGATGGCAAAGAATATGTAATGATACTTTTTCGTTGGTCATAGTTTCATTACTATTTTGCTCACGAAGGATGAGCATCAGTTGCCAGTTTTGTTATTATTTTACCTACGATGGATGAGCTTCAGTTGCCAGTTTGGTTACTATTTACCTACGATGGATGAGCTTCAGTTGCCAGTTTGGTTACTATTTTACCTACGATGGATGAGCTTCAGTTGCCAGTTTGGTTACTATTTTACCTACGATGGATGAGCTTCAGTTGCCAGTTTGGTTACTATTTACCTACGAAGGTTGAGCTTCAGTTGCCAGTTTCGTTACTATTTTACCTACGATGGATGAGCTTCAGTTGCCAGTTTCGTTACTATTTTACCTACGATGGATGAGCTTCAGTTGCCAGTTTCGTTATTATTTTACTTACGAAGGATCAACTTCAGTTGCCAGTTTCGTTACTATTTTACCTACGATGGATGAGCTTCAGTTGCCAGTTTCGTTATTATTTTACTTGCGAAGGATGAACTTCAGTTGCCAGTTTAAATATTCGGAAGAGATGGGCGCAAACGTTTTGAATTCTGGTGAGCAGCACAATCGTTGTGACTCTAGGCGACATGCTAACAATATTATTATTTTAGGTGGCAGTCAAGCATTACTCGAATCATGGATTGCTGCTGCATATCATCAAAACACATTGGTATTACTTGGGTCGACATTTTTGGCGCCATCGAGGAGCTCTTTCATTGAAGAAAAAAGTTTAGCTAAAGGAAAATTGTTACCGCAACGAAACCTGTGTATTGTGTTTCGTTGTTGTTCTACTCTATTCCGGAAGAAATCTAACTCTTCACTTTGTTGATCGTCTACTGAATTTTTGCATACTTTAACCCCAAGCAAATAAAGCTCTGATGTGAGAAGCAAGTGAAAATCATAATTCGCTAGATGGGTGAGAGTCACTTCAAGTGTCTACACTGTTTGCATTTCAAAACTAGTAAAATGAGAAGTGCGTTCGATATAGAGGTGTCCTTATTTTTGCCACCGTTTGCAACCTGGCTCAAGTTTTCCCCATCGGTTTTCCAGCAAGCGGGACAGGATTTCATAACATTCAGGCGATTGGCTGAAGAAACTCGTTCTCTTGATGAACGTGTCTCGTGGCCTTTAGTTTGTGTGTACGACTACCTAACCTGTTGTAAGTCGATGGTACCTGTTACTTTAGACGCCCGTTATTGGACGTAGCTTAGTTATGGTAGTGTACATGGACTTCATGTAAGATAATGGTGCGTTACAGGTATGATGCGCGCAACAGCAGCATGGGGTACCAGCAACATACCCCGAGGGACCCAAACCTTGCGTCCCGCGCCACATTCCGTCCCTCACCACCAGCGTCCCTCACCCTCCGGCCGGCCCTCATCACCGATACCGGCACCTACCACTGCAGGGCGGACTTCGCTGACTCCCCCAGCAGGACCACTGTTATTAAGGTCAGCAGTTAGCTGACTATAACACTAGGGCTACTGTTATTAAGGTCAGCAGTTGGCTGGCATTACTACTCGGTCAGGTCAGGAGTTAGCTGACTTTTCCGCTAGGGCTACTGTTTTTTTTAAGATCAGCAGTTAGCTCACTTTTACCACGAAAGCGACTGTTTATTAGCAGTTAGCTGACTTTACCCATAGAGCTACTGGTTTTAAGGTTAGGAGTTATCTTTGTTTAGTCGCAGCGTAACTGTTGTTATAGCTTCAAGTTGAACGAACTTTCCGTTTGTGAAAAATTACTGTTGTTGTAGCGAGAAAGCAGTAGAAGCATTTTATTAACAGGAGCTTATTTCGCCGGCAGGAGTGGAATTGTTTGAGTGATGCGTTGACTTATTTCCCCAGAAATAATCTAGTGGTAGAGGTAAGGAATCAGGCGAGCCGTTAGCTTCCTCTACCGGCGGGGTACTGACATAAATTTAACGAATTATCATATTCTGTTGTCAGTGTCTTTTCAATATTTTAAGCATGATTATTACTTGCAATATTTATTGTTTTGAAACTCCCTGCATTTCATTATGGCGTGGTTTATTTTGTGACTTTTGTTCTACTTATTAACGAATTAAATTTTGCGCAGATTAAAACGTGTGGTTGCAATTTGTTGTTTTCAAAGTTGCTTCTTAACAAATTTGCTCTTGGATTCCAATAGATTGTTGAACGTCGCCGAATAAACTCAGAATGTTTACATACGTCATTTTTTGCAGCGGTTTACTTCTCATTTATAACTAGCAAAAATAAATTCCAATAGTTTGTTGTAATTATATGATTTAAATATGATTGCAATTTTTTATTTTTCTGATAGCCCAGGTAAATCTCCGAGTTTGTTTTTCAATGGTTTTAAAAAAAATAATAATAGTAATGCGGGATTATAACAAATTAAGAGCGACTAAGCTTGCCATCAAAAGTTAGCAAAAAATTTCTATCATAAATTCATAGGACAGAAACGTGCTTACTTATTAGGGGTAACCTACTGCAAACCATCATATATATATAATATACTGTGATTCTATACGTTTTACACTTCGCGTATTTCATATTTCTATATCAATTGTTCATTTCCGTGAAGGATGCTGTAAAAAAATTGGCATACGTGCACAAAAACGTTAAATTTTTTATGTGAACAAATTGAGGGGTCAGAGTTCAAATTAAAAGCTACGGTATCAAAATTTTGAACAAATGTTAGAGGCTCCGACGAACTAAGATCGAACGAAATGGGAGATATTTATAGAAATAAATTGTTTTATATTTTCACAGGTGGTGGTGGTGACCCAGGTGGAGAGCATAACGGTGCAGAGACAGGTGGTATCGGCAGATGGTAGCAGGCGTGAGGCGGGCCAGCTGCATGCAGATGGTTCCATGTCCATTAGATTGCACGAACAAGTGCTGCTCAGATGTTGCGCAAAAGGAGGTAAGTTGCGTCTCTTTTCCAAGCTTCACTTATCATACGTATCGTTCAAACTTCACTTATCATATGTATCGTTCAAACTTCACTTATCATATGTATCGTTTAAACTTCACTTATCATATGTATCGTTCAAACTTCACTTATCATACGTATCGTTCATACTTCACTTATCATACGTATCGTTCATACTTCACTTATCATACGCATCGTTCAAGCTTCACTAATCATACGTATCGTTCAAACTTCATATATCTTTCAGACTTCATTTATCATTCATATATTGATCGCTTAAACTTCTCTTATCATACATATCATTCAACCTTCATTGCTTCATTTTTAAATGTCGTTGATATGTTACGCGCAAGGTTCGCAATAGAAGATCAACAATCCCACATCTAAAGTTTTTCTCGCATAAGTACGTACGTGAGAGAGAACTAAGTATTTTCGACGGTATATGCCGCTATTTCCGTTCGACGGCCTTCGTTACTCTACGGACTTTTCAGCCCTCCCCATCTTCTCCATAGAAAACAATAAAATGTGTCTATCTGCACCCCAGCTCCAGGCAACGCTCCAGGGAGTTGTCCAGAGTAATGACGGACATTGTAGCGAAAGTTTTTGCAGTGTTCAGCAATGCTTCTGCTGTAATTTCCCTCGAGATGGGGGGATATTTTTCGCGCATTATCTCCTGTTCCAGCTTCGCTATAGTTTCCGTTGGTGGATATTGCTGCGGTGTAGCAATGACAGTGGAAATTGCCCCAGTGAATGCCTGGCCTGTGAAAATTGCCGCATTGTGCCTACGGATAGTAGAAATTTCCCCCGAGTATCAGCAGATGACAGATATTGTCGCAGTGCATCAATAACCATGGAAATTGCTGCACTGTTACTGCCTGCTGAGTATTGCTTCATTGCACCAATTTACAGTGGAAATTGCTACGATATTTCAGTGCCCAATGTAAATCTTGTAGTGCACCATATCACGGCGGAAATTGCTACAATGCTCACTGCATAGCAAACATTACTACAGAGTATCTACGAACCGTAGAAATTACTACAATTTATCAGTTACTAGTCGAACTTTTGATCGTTACAGTCATGATTTTATGTTTTTATTTTTCTCATAAGAGAATATTTACCTCCGCCAAGGAGGTTATGTTTTCGTCGTGTTTGGCTGTCTGTCTGTTTCCCCTGTTTGTCTGTCTGTCTGTCACCAACATAACTCAAAAAGTAATCAACCGATTTGGATGATATTTACATGGATTGTTTGGTGTGCTAGGAGAAACAGATGATTAACTTTTGGTGAAGATATGTCCATCCGTTTGTTTGTTTGTGTGCCTCATTTTTCTCAATGCCATAACTCAAAAAGTTATGAATGGATTTTGATGAAATTACCATGAGTTGTTAGGTATATAACAAAGAGTAAATGACAAAGAGTAAATGAGTAAATAACGTCCATTATCAAATTTTGGTAATGATTTGTTTGTTCGTTCGTTCGTTTGTCCCTGTTTTTAATTTTATGCTTGTTAGCACAATAGCTCAAAAAATAATATATGGATCTTTACGAAATTTGTAGGGGCTACTAGTAATGTTAAAAGACATAAATGATTGAATTTTGGTGCAGATCGGTTTGTTCGTTTGTATGTTTGACTCATGTTTATCATAACGTTTGTTAGCAGTATAACTCTAAAAGTTATGAAAATTGCACAAGCTGGTATTACTATCAAAAAGCCCAAATGATTAGATTTTGGAGTCTATACAAAGAAAATTAGGGTTTTAGAGCCAATTTGAATTTTTTTACTACCGTTGCCGCGTTTGGCGGAGGTATGCGCTCTCAGAGTGCTCTAGTTATAATTACTTTCCCACTTGGATCAAGCTTGATTATTTAGTCAACGGAGCATATATTTCTTCTAAACTCTCTACCGGCAATCGTTAACTGTTTTTTTCTTTCGAGAGAAGCTTATAACTTGAAAACATATACAAGAGCAGCTAATGACTGTTGGAGACAATAGGCCTACCGTGCCTATTTGTGAAATATGTGTTTACTATAGGGACATATTACCTCTAGGCATACTTTGCCCCCTGTTGGGGCAGTGAACATCTTAATTTTTCCTAATAAACTAAATTGATAACAATCTCCGATACAGAGCTTACAAGTCCATGAATAATATAGTTTGCGGAAATTCACTATTTTTATTTGTAATCCAAAATTTAACCTCTCCGGTCTGCCTTCAGCCATAAAGCGCAGGATTTCACATTTCACCCGACGTTTATATTTATGGTTGTGGTAGTGTATTTAATTATTATTAAGTATCTATCATCTAGGCGTCAAACTTCAGCGCGCAGCAAATACAACTGATACTCGCTTTATTTATTTTCAAAGCTCGAAAAAAAGAAAGGGAGAGCTAATATCTCGAGAATGCACCGCCTGATGCAATGGCGACGTATTCACCTTTTACTTGTATGGGAGAGAGGTTCTTTAGAGTACGTACGCCAAGTTTGCTTAAGAAAGCGCTATGTCTTTATATGTTTCTGGCTGGAATTGGAGAGCTATTTGTCGAGGTTGGTCTGTTTATGTACTAATGATATAGGTACAGTGCGTGTTTTGTTTCTCTTCTGGATCGTATTGGAAAAAACTTTTTGATAGTGACAAGTTTATGTAACAGGAATCGTCGCCTTTTTTCTGGTTAGCATTAGAGTCCTGGGGCATTGGAAAAGGTCTTTAAAACTAGGTAATGTTTCTAGGCTACGATATCTATGAATCTGGATGTGCTTGCTAGCTGCACATCCGCTATCAAGTTGTGCGCGCGCTTGTATAGTGCCACCCGGAATTACAGCATGCATCCCGTTCGAATGCATTGTTATATGGAGTCAGGTTCATTTGTCTAACTCACTTTGTAATAGGGAGAGCAGTGACACCACGTATGAACTTTTTTAGCTCGTTACCAATTATTGTCCCGGCAGGCTACCCTCCGGCAGAACACGTTGAGGAAAAGTAATAAGTAAAATACTACACAAAAATAATTCTTTTTTTTAACATTACAACAACGCCAAACTTTTGTACAGTGTACCTAACTGACGTTCTTACAAATTCACTGGCTCTAGAAGCAAAATATAACGTCAAACGCAGTGGTGAATGCCACCGTTCCCCAGGCAGGCTCCAGGTCCCACAGAGAACAGGGACATGCAGACGTCAGGTTATGAACGCAGTCAAGCACGTGCGAACACCGCGCAAGAGAAGACAGGCCAGGAATAAGGAGGAAAACAGAGTAGAAGCTGCCAAGTGGGGCAGACAAAAGGGAAAGAGCGGAAGAACTTAGAAAACTCAGTGGCCCTAAAAACCTACGTGAAGACATGAGGCAACTTTACGAATTTAGTAGTTAATGACTAGAAAGCGAATTGAACAGTTATGAGTCAAAGGCGTTGACTTTTTCAATGACCTCCTAGCTCTCTACATTTAAAAAGAAACGTCAACTACAGCGGCGGTACATCCACATGTCCTCTGAGCGAAATCTTGCCAAATATACACTCCAAGGCGGGCTTCGGTTCAGAAAACTAAGGGACGAAGTCACGCCATTGAAACATAAAGAAAGAAAACTCCTTTATCTTTCTCATCTGGTTGCAGTGCCCAACGTATTAGTGGCTCAGCACCCTGAGGTATTCATTGTTAAAGGTAATATCATCCTTAGCTACTAAACTTGACCAGTGTGCGCATTCCGTAAGTGCATCATGCAGTTAACCTTTTAGCTTTTATTTGAATTTTCCCTTTTTCGCCAGAAAAACACTACTTGGAACATGGAAAATACGGTACACCGTCAGAGAAAAAGCAGTAAACCCTTGTTTTTTCCTTTGTTTTACATTCACTTATGAGCCTGTCTTCGTAATTACGCCTGGTTTTCGTTATATGCGAATTAGGAATACGCGAATTCTGTTATTTACAAATGGACATCAGCAAGTATTTATTTTCTTATGCTAGAAAAATATACCGTTATGCGGTTTACGAGACGGGGGAATCGACCCGGACCGAGTGCGACCGACTGCCAGCTTTGTGTTCTTGCCTATATTTTCCCACCAATACCGGCACCCACGCGCCACCACAGTTCATTTGCAGAAGATAGTTGTGTCAGACTTGAGTGTTTGCAACAAGCCTTTGGAATGTTCAGAATTGTGACGTCACAATTGCGCCACGCCACTGTTGCAACGAGGAATGTTTGGTATTTCCACAATGGCGTGACGCAGCTGTGACGTCACAATTCTCAACATTTCAACTGCTTCTTGCAAACACTCAAATTTGACTTAACTTCTATAGTACGTGAACTGTGCTCGCCACCCATATTTAGACCTGAGTCTCACACCTACATTACACACCTGGAACTTAGAGTGAATATTTACCACAATGCGGCATTTGCTTTTTTCTTGTTTACAGAGTCTTCTCATGCATATTGTAACAATACACCATTACTGTTGTGTTGTAGCACTGCTTTATTGTCGTATTATTATGAAATTGGGCTAGATTTATTATTGAGGGGAATCAGCAAATATGTCATAGAATTTAACCTCTTGCATTTGAAGTAATGATACAGCTTCGATATATATACAGTTTCTTTGAGCGTTTAATGCTTGCATTAACTAGAGCTAAGTGTATTCGTTTTAGAACTAGGTGTTTTCGTTTTCTTCGTCTAGCATTTTTCTTATAACCGCATTTTTTTATAACCGCGCAACAATATGTCAAGTGGTCCCCGTGTGGTTTTCACGTGTAACGTCGTTTCTAGGCGGTAGCTGTTATGGCCATACTGGGCCAACGAGGCAGGTAGTTATTACTGCCATATTGG
The DNA here is from genome assembly GCA_001587735.2 of Parhyale hawaiensis. Taxonomy (NCBI): domain Eukaryota; kingdom Metazoa; phylum Arthropoda; class Malacostraca; order Amphipoda; family Hyalidae; genus Parhyale; species Parhyale hawaiensis. The sequence continues at coordinate 13,392,513 of LQNS02276481.1, read as the reverse complement.
GCCCTCTTTACAGAAATAATGCGAATGTGGTCTTGAGGTGGCAAGCCCTCACGGGCTTCGTCTAATTTCGGCTATGTTTACTTTTCTTATTATATTCTTATTTTCTTAAAAAAAATTGAGTACTCATTTTTTTCTTTTGTTTGCTCGCACTATCTGTTCATATACTCCTTTCTCTATCGCTTCCTTTTCTTTGTAAGCTTAATTTATCATTATATATGTCTATATAGTATATGTAAGTATAATATCTATTATATATATGTATTACATACATATATAATGTGTATTATATATATATTTTATATATGTATATGAAAAGACTGAGGATGTACTACCGCAAATAAAGTTGATCAGATGTAACGTCAGAGAAGAAAGAATACTTACTTTAATTACCTTTACTATTCATAGTTGACCTACGCTCTTCGGCATGGTAAAATTTCCGGTTCGGAACAGGATATTAATACAAAGGCAGAAAGATATACGCTCCTCGCTGCAAAAGATGAATTCTCTCCAGAACGTCTAAATTCTTAATTCTCTAACGTTTATTATACAAAAACATCTTGATTTGTTTAGATATATACACAAGAGAAAACTATCACTTTTGCTACAAAAGCATACTTGCTGGCATTCAAGCTATACGTAACATGTAGATTTTTTCTGCTTCAAATTTTAAATTCCGGGTTTACAAAATAAAAAAACTATCTTCATTTGTTTAGAAACAGAACGGAAAAACATTAGTTCTCGCTACAAAAGATTAATTGCTGACTTTGAAGCTATCCAGAGGAAATAAATTTCCGGACCTAAAGATCTGGTTAAGAAATTCATCAACGAAAGAATAGCCGGCTACATTCCATTCGCTTTGATGGTGTTTGCAGCCGAGAAATTTTCTCTTACTTAGTTAAATTGAATGCGCCTTGGAAGAAAATGAAATGGCGTACAGCGAGAAATTGGTGTTCTGAATGAAATTTGAAGCGTGCAAAGAAAATTGGAGTTGTGGATGAAAATTGGTTCGTTGGGTAAAAAATTGGTTGATTTAATGAAAATTGGTGTGTGTGGATAAAAATTGATTTCCTGGATGAAAATTGGTTGAGGAATAAAAATTGGTTCACTAGATGGAAACTGTTTATGAAATGAAAATTGATGCTGTGGCTAGATAGTCATTCTGCTCTGAAAATTATGTTGTTTGATGAAAACAATGTTGAATGAAAATTTGAGCGTTGGATTTTGAATTAAAATTAAGTGTTCGATGAATGATGGCGTGTTCAATACAAATAGGAGTATTCAATAAAAATCTGAGTATTGGAATGAAAATTGCAGTATTGAATGAAAACTGGAGTGTTTGATTAATATCGGCGTATGCAAAGGAAAGAGCGTTAGACAAAGGTAGCTAATTGGATGACAGTTAGAGGGTTGGACGAAATTTGGAGTGATAAAAAATTGGGAGTGTTGAATGAAACAAGTTCTTTTGATGTTGAATGAAATTAGACAGTTGGGCAGGAATTGGACAGTTGGTTATTAAGATTATTGGACGATTCAGAGTATTAAATAAAAATTGAAGTGTATGAAAGTGGTAGCAATGGATGAAAATTAAACTGTTGGATGAAATTTGGGCATTTGGTTGACAATGAGTATTGAAAAAAATTAGAGCATTGGATGGATACTGGAGTGTTAGATGAGAATAGGAGTAGGGAGTGAAATTAAACAGATACATGAAAATTGGAGAGGTGGATGAAAAGTGGAGTATTACATTGATGATTCTTCAGACGAGGTCCAAGTGGCGTTATACACGCCGCCCATCTCCTGCAAAAGTGATGCTGCAGTCCGTGACCAGCGGGGTGGCTAACAGCGAGTTATGCCCACAGTTCACGTAGCCGCTTACAGCAGGCTTATCTGGCACTTTCAGTGAGCATGCGTCCAGTAAGTGTTTAAATTTCGCAGTCTCTGTGCCGGTGACATTTCGAATGTGACGAGGTATTTTGTTGAATAATCTCGCCCCTCGGACTACGAAACTATTAGAATACTTTGCGGCTATCGCATCAACACCAGTTTTGATCGGAATGCGCACCTCACAAGTGCGACCAATACGGTCTGAGTGTCTGGCCAGGATCCACTCATTGACATTGACAATAATTCCTGCTAGAAATTTTCAAACATATATGACCGTAAAGCGCTCGAATCTAAGTAGGATTGAGTACATTTGAAGGTAAATAAATCTTTCGCGATAGCTTAATTCTTACATGCCCTGGATTTAGCAGTGAACGATCTCTGTGTAGCTTCGAGGCGCTTTAAGGCTTTCCGGCCGCGTGCTCGGCATCCTAAGAATATAAAAGATCTAAACGTCTTCTGTGCCGAAGACTGGTTCCGTATTACAATTGAAACATGTAATAATATCACCTACAACAATGCAAACAGGCTTAATGCTGTAAAACACCACAAAGGATTTGTAACTCAATATTAAATGAATCTATTGAATGCTTTTGCATTGACACTTTTGATATTTATCTCAGGAAATAAGTAAAGACGCAATGAAATGATTTTAGTATCGCTTTGAAAACTTACTATCTACGTGAAATGAATAGTTCCTGTCCATTTGAGTGAGCTAATATTGTTGATTAGAATTTGAGATTTCCACAATAATTTGATGCATTGAATTTGTTGCCTTTCTCTGAATATTTCCGCGTTTGACCCCGAAATGCTATAGCAAAGTACCAGTTAAATGGTTTTCGCCACGGGCTTAACTCTTCTTTTTTCATGGCGTCTCATATACGCAACTTTCGAGAAAGTCTTATTCCTGTAGGAAAGACAAGATTAAATCGTGTAATGTCGTATTAAGTACGTACAGCTCCTCATAGCCGAACACAGATCCCAGGAATGAATTTTGCGCCGACCCAGATCCTCCATTGGCCGCCTCTTCTTGCCCGTAAGGAGATAATTGAAGAATCTTACGCAAAGTTACCTCGGTCACCGATTCTATTTATGACACAAAAGCTTTGGTCCGCACCCAATTTGTGGTGAATTCTGCAACTGTCAGAGGTCCGCACCCAATTTGTGGTGAATTCTGCAGCTGTCAGAGGTCCGCACCCAATTTGTGGTGAATTCTGCAGCTGTCAGAGGTCCGCACCCAATTTGTGGTGAATTCTGCAACTGTCAGAGGTCCGCACCTAATTTGTGGTGAATTCTGCAACTGTCAGAGGTCCGCACCTAATTTGTGGTGAATTCTGCAACTGTCAGAGGTCCGCACCCAATTTGTGGTGAATTCTGCAACTGTCAGAGGTCCGCACCTAATTTGTGGTGAATTCTGCAACTGTCAGAGGTCCGCACCCAATATGTGGTGAATTCTGCAACTGTCAGAGGTCCGCACCTAATTTGTGGTGAATTCTGCAACTGTCAGAGGTCCGCACCCAATTTGTGGTGAATTCTGCAGCTGTCAGAGGTCCGCACCTAATTTGTGGTGAATTCTGCAGCTGTCAGAGGTCCGCACCCAATTTGTGGTGAATTCTGCAACCGTCAGAGGAACGCCTCGTCTCGACGTTAACTTTCGAGAGGAGGAGCATCTCGATGTGCGTTGATGGGGCTCGAGGCTTGCAGAAGTTACTTGTTATGAATCAGGACCTGCCATTGCTTCTTACCCACTGTGATGTTCACCGTGATGTAAGGTGTAATGAAATATCTGTAAATTTTAAGTTTTTTTCGGTTTTTGCTGCCCTAATTTTCCGTGTGAAATCGCAGAAGTTTTTTTTTCCTGTGCTTCCGTAACAGTGAAGACCAGAATATTCAAAAAATTTTCGGATCCATCATATAATAACGGAAACATTCCGTTAACTAATCACTGAACTACCTCATATTTTATGACAATTATCAGTATTTTTGTCGATATTTCAAAGCAGAAGATTAGCAAGAAGCTTCAGTGTATCCTCCATAGCTTAACCGCTCGCCTGTCTCGCTGCAGTGTGCTCGTTCGACTGTCTCGCTGTTGTGTGCTCGCTCGCATGTCTCGCTGCAGTGTGCTCGCTCGCATGTCTCGCTGCAGTGTGCTCGCTCGCATGTCTCGCTGCAGTGTGCTCGCTCGCATGTCTCGCTGCAGTGTGCTCGCTCGCATGTCTCGCTGCAATGTGCTTGCTCGCCTGTCTCGTTATAGTGTAGTCGTTCGCCTATCTCGCTGCAGTGTGCTCGCTCGCCTGTCTCGTTACAGTGTAGTCGCTCGCCTATCTCGCTGCAGTGTGCTCGCTATTCTGTCTCGTTTTAGTGTGCTCGCTCGTCTTGTCTCGCAGCAGTGTGCTTGCTCGCCTGTCTTGCTGCAGTATGCTCACTCGTCTGTCTCGCTGCAGTGTGCTCGCTCGCCTGTCTCGCTGCAGTGTGCTCGCTCGCCTGTCTCGCTGCAGTGTGCTCGCTCGCCTGTCTCGCTGCAGTGTGCTCGCTCGCCTGTCTCGCTGCAGTGTGCTCGCTCGCCTGTCTCGCTGCAGTATCAGTTGATCGCCAGGAAGCGCCCTGAGTTCAATCAGTACAAAGCAGACCGCCTCCTCAGTCGCTCCATTATTTAATTTCCAGTTTTAATTAAAACCTCCGGCGACGCTTAGGCTTCTCTTGCAAAACATTAATGTGAAATGTGATAAAATAATCTCATTAGTTAAAAACGCTTCCGCCCTAAAAGCAACGCTAAGCTCATGAAAGGCTGTTTGTGTTTTGAAGATATTCTGACGATGGTTACTGAAACTTTTAATATAAGCTGGCTTTTGACGATTCATATTCTCACTAGTTGCTTTTGTTTGCTAATAAAACCTAATATAAAAATGCAAATTTAGGATTACGTGCTCTTACGCTGTGGATTGAATTAACTGACGTGGATTTGTGAGTCAATTCTTTAAGCTTTATACCAATTAGAGTAGGGTTATCCTTGTCGTTTGCAGCGCTTTATTTATAGAAACGTTGCTTTGATTACAGTATGTTTTCATATGCCTTCTGTTAGCGAAAGTAAATAAATGAAAAACGTGGTACAACTTCAAAGGAAAAAAAAAACTACGCACCGCTCGTTTTAGTAGTTAAAAATGACTATGTCGTACACACACGTACAGACACAGCCAGATTGTACTTTTTTTTATATGTTTGGGATATTATCAGAAAATTATTCTTCGTTACTGCCCGCAGAATATTCGCGAGAATGTATGGTTTTCACCGTGTCTGTGTGTCTCCATCCGACTGGAATTAGTGGGTCCCGCCATGGGAAATTCCGACGTCTTTACAACGTCGGTTTTAGTTTGCCAGTTCATTGCAGTCATTTGCAGAATCCCCTCATGTCCTCGAATAATCAGTCCCTGTAATTAACAGTGTAAGTTTAGGAATTCTTATTTGCTCTAACCTGATTAAAGTTTAGAGAAAATATGATCACACTGAACTATCAAACAAACGTCTGCACTCGAGGCTGCTGCGCCTAAAATATGTTTCTGCTAAGTTATTTACTTCAACTATGATAATAGTAGTACCGTATCACTACTACACACTTTACTTCGATCACTAGTTGCCAACCACTAAATATCCTTCTATGAAAAACGCTTCGTGCATTTATTTAATTATTTATATATTTCGCGCCCGCTTTGAAGGAAATAGATAGGCGAAAAATAAGCCTGATTGCAGATTTTGTGAATCGATGACAAGGTTGCAGAAGATGGCGAGTGCTGATCCTTATCCCTTTATCTGAAGACACTTCTTGCTTGAAACACTTCTTGAAAGCGGAACGCTATGTATGTAGCTTCTGAAGAACGATTTTTTCCCTGTTTTCTCTCAGGTCACGACGCATAAATTCGGCAGATGGTCCACGAAGCGCTCTGGAGGGGGTGATTTTTCACGGGCAGTAGATAACAATTTCTTCTAGCTTACTGTCTTTCACTTCTTCTTATGCTACAGCAGTATTATTCCCTTTTGAAGGGGGTTGCTGAAGCAGATATTGCTATTCCATGTATTTCTCTCCATTACCATTTGCTCATTCAGCTTCATACCACGCATATCATCCCACACACTGTCGTTCTCTGAAGGTGTCAATTCTGTTTCACCGCGCAAAGTTTCAAAATTCAGTGAAGAAGATATTTAAGTTTGCAAAACTACGGCTACGGAACGCTGATATGCATATAAGCTAGCTGGAGTTACACTCAAGTTTATTGCAGTGTTTTACTCAAGATTTTTTTCTGCCTCTCACTAATCCACGCACGCCTAATCAAGAAGGAAGATAGGGAACATATAAGTAGTTCGAAACTAATACAGTCTCAAGATCGAAGACGTTCTACGAATGCATGGAGGAAGATGAATCGTCTATGCGATACAGTCAAGAAAGACTTGAAGCAGAAAGGTTGCAGAAGTGAATGAGAGCTAAGCGTGAGCGGGAATATAAAAAAAAACCACAAGTTTGAGAAAAAAGCCCTAAGGTTGAAAGCACGACAAAGGGTGAATGAAGAAATTGAAGCAAGTCAGAAAAAAGAAGATTCCGCAACGGTCTGCCAATATTGATTGCAAAATATCAATTATTGCGTGAATTTTTTCACGCGCGGGTCCACTAGTACATACATATTCTGGATTTAGAGCCGTTCAAGCATAACGGAAACTGGACAGATAAATGAACAGAGATCATCCTTATGCCCGGGCTCACACTATATAATCGCGCGTTCAAGTTGATTAACGCACTTGCAGCTCTCGTGTCTTTTTTACTTCAAGATGTGAGATGCTCTATGTTTTTGCGTTGAGCATTCGATTATCAAGTTGAGTGTGGCTACATACTGTGGCTTGGTATTACGTGCGTGTATATCTTTTCCCTTTACCCTCATTAGAGCTGCTTAAAATACTTTGGTCTGTTATACCTAGTTTATTGAAAGTAATGCTTCTTCGCCTCAAAATTCGTGGGTCTGACTTATAGCAGTAATAGGTTTTCTGCTCCGGGCAAAGTATCCTCAGACTGCTGAAATAAACATTTTTGCTCAAAAAAAAAGAAGATTTATTCATTCTCTTAGCGCAGCTCACCCGACTCTTCTCCATAGTAATACATTTGTTTCGACAAAAACTCCTTAGCTAACATTTATCGTAAATCTACGTATAGGTATCTCTGAACATTATCTCGATAAATTAAATTGTGTATTTGTGCCTCGGAACCGTTAAATTTTTCAAACATTACTTGATCTCAAAAATCGTGGCTCCAATTTTTTATTCATTTATTTTTATGCGAAGTCCTTGCACGGTTATGACAATTATGCAAAACGGTTGCTATATATCACTGACAATATATCTAATTTGCTCATTAATTACAATAGGTAGTTACCCTCGTCACAGGAAAGGAGGCCTCATATACCTACGTAAGTATTAATTCGGTATTTCCATCTCATAACACCTCACCCGATTCAACTAAATTTTAGAATAAGTATTTCCGCGTCAAAACACCTCGTATTCTCACCTCAAATTACCTGGTGCGATTTATATGCACATTAAAAGAGGTAAGTTCACTTCAGAATTCCAGCTCAGCACACCGGCGCATTAGGCTTGGTAAGGTCTCTTGAGAGCACCAGCCCGTTTACCTTATTTAAAAAACTAACCATATTAAAAATTTTCGGTGGAACAAGGGTGGCATATGGTGGCCCCGCACACAGTCGAGAAAAGAAGAGGCGCATTCGAGAGGCTACCGCGCTGCTCGGTCGCCAAGGGCGTTTTTAGGCTGGCAACATCGACCTCGTTCGGAAAAAGATTCACCCAAGCAGTGAGCGCTTCGCCGCGATTGCCTGACCGTGTTCCCCAGTTATTGCGGGCCTCCGCGACAGTAGCAGAATATTGCTGTTTTGGGCATGCGCGGCGAAGCGCTCACTGCTCGGGTGAATCTTTTCCGAACGAGGTCGATGTTGCCAGCCTAAAAACGCAGCGCGGTAGCCTCTCGAATGCGCTTCTTCTTTTCTCGACTGTGCGCGGGGTTACCTTATGCCACCCTTGTTCCGCCGAAAATTTTTAACAAGGGAAGTAAGGTCACTTCAGAACACCAGCCCGATTTTCGGACGTATTTAACTAAGGTCACATCAGACACCAGCCTGACTTTCGTACGGATTAAATTAAGTAAGGTCACTTCAGAACACCATCCCGATTTACGTGCGTGTTAATATGGTTGTTTTCACCTCAGAACGGGTGGGTCCAGATTTATTTTCCCCACCTCGTACACCACAAAAGTGGCCCGATTGTTTTCCAGGGAGCGACCGGTCGCCAAGACTCCATCCAATCTTAATCTCCGGCCTGCGAAAAAAGGGAATTAGTTTCTTTCTTCTCTGTCACTCCCGATCTGTGCCGCCATGTTCGTAGAATAGAGCAGTTAATGAGCCATTAGTGAAAGATTAGGTTGCACGCTGGCCTAACTGTAAGCCATGTAATGTAATGGAAGAAACGTTGGTGAGATTGACTACATTGCTCTAGTAAGGAATATCGATAGTAATGCAGTCGTGAATAGGTAGCGCTACTACACAGTTACTGAATTGGGAGAATAATGATGTAGTAAGTGATTTTAATATCCTTAAGTTGTGATTGGAAATATTACATTGCACGGTGACCTAGCTATATACTTACTGAGTGTAACAGGAGAAAAATTGTGGAGATATAATTGGAAAGACTAGGCTGCACAGCAGAGAAGCAGTAAGTAAAATGGAAGAAATTTTGTAATATGAAATTAGTGAATATCAAAATAATATAATAAACACCATCTTGTGTTCATTCAAATATTTATACGCTTACGTATTTTATAATTATACATATTGATACGAATCGTGTGAAGCTCTTAAAGGATTGGCAGAAAAAGGCCAGGTTGCAGATATTGTAATTATGATCTGCTAAAATTCTACTCAGCTTAATCTCCTTCGATTATTGTCCTCTGATTGTTCTACTCAGATTGTTCCCCTCAGAATGTTCTTTTCAAATTATTACCAGATTGTCCTCTTCAGGTAGTTCTACTCCAATTACGCTATTCAGATTGTTCTGCTGAATTATTCTGCTCAGCTTGTCGTTCTCGGATTTTACTGCTCAAATAGTTTTCTTCCTATTATTTTTCTCAAACTGTTTTCTTCAGAGTGTTCTCTTTAGATTGTTCTACTCAGGTTGTTCTATCTACACTCTTTCATTTTTTTTTAGTAATTCGTGATTCCTACATCGAGAGGCCAGGTTCATAAGACGAGGGATTGTTTAAATAGGCCCTCGGCACTGGCTAATGCTCCTGTTTGTCCCCTGCAAACTCTCATAAAACCTTTCGACATTATCTAATAAAATTATTTTCAGATATGAGATAGTATTAAATAATTTTTACCTGCAATAGTCATTAATTAAAATCTATAATACAAAAACATCAGCCATCATGCAAAAGATTTGAAGATTTTTGTCACGAACGAATATTCCTCAAATGACTTCAATCACTGACGTTATTGATCGAGAGCCCAGTTAATAAGACGAGGGATTCTTGCTATTGGCTCTCGGTACTGGCTACTACTCTTCTAGGTCCTCTTCCAAAAGCTTTCATGTGAATGCAAAAAGAAACTCGTATGCGAGATGAGTGGTGATAGTTATAGTCTTATAATAATTATACATGTTGAGTTGATACTGGTTAGGTATAGGTTCTTGCGTTACGCTTTCAGTATTAGATAGGAGGAAAATAATCTATGGAATTATAACCTACTAGTGGACCCGTGCGCGTAGATTTCACGCAATAAACGATCATTTTACTTAATTAATATAGGCCGATGCGAAATTGTCTCTTCTCTGACTTGCTGCTTTATTTTCTTCATTGATTCTCTGGTAGGCTCTCATCCTTAGGTTTTCTTTTCTCTAAATTGCCGTTTCCACTATTTCCCGCTCACGCTTATCAGCAGCTCATAGTTTCTTCTGTAACCTTTCTGCATGCTTCAACTTTTTCTTGACATCGCTGGGTCGCACTGACGCTTCATCTCATCTCCAATGGTAGCACGACTTCGTTCTTGAGACTGTACTAGTCTTGTTCTTCTTTTATGTTCCCTATTCTCCTTTTTGATTAAATGAGCGTCTTCCATAGTGAGAGGCGCCAGTAAAATCTTAAGTAAAACACTGCAATAAAATTAAATGTAACTCCAGTCAGCTTGTATGTCATATGCGTGCACCGTTGGCAAAATACTGTCTTGCAAACTAAGATATCTGATTCATTGAAGTGCTGAAATTTTGGCTTTTGAAGCGAAGAGAAAGACAGTAAGGTAGAAGAATTAATTGTCTACTGCCCGTGAAAAATTCATCGCATCGTGAGTGCTCCGTTAATCATCTACAGAGTTTATGCGTCGTGACCTGAGAGAAAAACGTTATGAAATCGGACTCCAGAAACTTTATATATATTGTTTATATTGTTTGGATTTCAAGGAGTATTTCAAGCAAGAGCTGTCTTCAGATACAGGGATAAGGAACCCACTTTCGCCATCTTCTGCAACCTGGTTATCGATCTCTATGGAAACGCAACTTAATTACAAACCCTGCAGCCAGGCTTATTTTTTGCTTATCTATTTCCTTTAGAGCGGACACGAAGCGTTTTATTATATAAGGATTAGCTGTACCCGTGAAAATTTCACGGTCTGGCGAGGCCTTCCAGGTTGGGCCCCTGGGCATTCTACAGTAATGAACAAACTTATCAAGTTTTATACTATGTTAAACTGCCCGTGACCCATTGGTCGTTATTGCCTTTTTTCCTTTCGCAAAAGTCAACTGTTATTTAGCTGGTCATAGACAACGGTATCGGTTGTCCCCGTTCACTCTTGGCCGTGTGGGTCACCAACACCAGCTCCTTTGCTTCGAAAGCTATATTTTGTACTGCCTGTGCGCAAGAGAAATATATATGTGACGTATTGTCCAATTGTATTGCTCGTATCACCTATAGCTGATCTATAGTATTTATATTTCCTGCTATCTGTTACTGATGAAGAGCGTGACAGGCGAAGGTAGAAACAACGCTATTAATGTTATAGATTCTACCAACCTAAAGATTCGGGACGGAGGAGAATGCATTCTCAGCTTCTTCTCTCAAGTCTAAATTCAGCAGTTTGCCTCTGGCTCTGTTTTTAAGCTTCGTATGAGAAACTTCCACTTCCTTGTAAGGACAAGCGTCCTATGCCTACGAGAAATCGACATTTTAGTTGGTCCTTAGAGATGAAGTTAAGTTCTTATTCTGTCGGATATATGAGCACCGGGATAGTTCTCATGAGTGGAGCAGCCTTGGGTTCCTTTTTCTCTACGTAGGAGTCTGTGACGCGTAATAATATAGTATCGTGCTGAATCATCATAATAAATAGGTAATGCGAATGTTTAAAACTGTCATTGAAAACATGTAGTCAGAGTGTCGAATAGTTTTATTCAAAATATATTTGATAATCAACTAATGAACTTTATAAAGTACACACAAGGGGATCGTACGATACATGTCACTAGTTATTAGATACAGAAAGCGAATGAAAGTATCAATGCACGCTACACTGCATTGCGGCTCATTGTTTGGCCTCTGTTTGGTAAGAGTAGGCGCTGCCATCGGCTATATGTACATTTGAACATTTGTAGCCAGGACCATTACATACCACATTTAGGTAGCCAGGACCATTACATACCACATTTTTGTAGCCAGGATAATTACATATCACATTTTTGTAGCCAGGACCATTACATACCACATTTTTTCTGCATATTAGCTCATTTTTCTAGTCCTGCTTTGGAAACTGAAAGCGCATTTCCTTGTCTTTCAAGCTGTCAGTACACTTATGAGCAAATATCACACTTGGACTACGTATAATACGGCGTAAAGTAAAAGTTGGCCGTGCGTTCTACAAATTATTTCATTTTGCGATTTAAATTAATTACGTAGATACTTATTGATCGTAGTGTTGACGAACAATAGTTGTGGATCCCTCACTTGTATAAAGCAGTCGTATAAGCCGTCTGTAATATGAAAGGGAGTTTGAAAAGCTGAAAGGAGCGCTGTACAAGAAATAGTGCTGCATGGTCAGACCTATGATTTTTTTTTTTTTTTTTTTTTTGGAAAGTGCAACCTTTGGCAAGTGTTCCAGCTAAATTGTGAGATTCTAAAAATGTTGAAAATAAAGTTGAGAAATAAATAATAAAGGTCCCGTTTTGGTTTTTCTGATGTTTAAAACTTTACATACACCCCTTGTATTAACAATTAATCAATCTGATAAGACGTAAAAGATCGCCGTATGACTTAACGGTGGTAAGCTCTTAACATTATTGCTTCTTGCCACCGTTCATCGAATAACAGTTCTTTCTATGATAGAGAAAAAAGAATGAGATCTCACCACGCTAGTCAACACGTTAATTTTAAATGGAATAGCAGACGAGCTCATCAACTGTGTCTAATATTTTTAGAGAATCGGAATTCCACTAGAATAATTTATCAATTAAGTGGCTCGCAATTAACTGTTGACACTTTTTTTAGCGCAAAAAATAATTTTCTATTAAATTTGTTCATTGAGGCTGTCTGGTTGGTTTTCGTATAATGTGAAAATTTATTTTATCTTGAATATGTTGATGAGGTTGCCTGTTTTTTTTTTTTCATTTCGAAGAGGGATTTCCCTTCTCTGCTCACGTTTCTCTTGAAGGCCAAGATAAATTTAAAGTTGTAATTTAATTTTGATAAATTTTGTTTGGTTTGCCCCCGTCTGTCTATTTTTTTTTTTTTTTTTGTATATACCTGTGTCTGAGATCGATCTCTGTCTTCCATCTATTTTTTATTTATGATTTACTGAGTCTATTATTTCCCTATTTTATTATCTCACTGTAAGTTATTTCTGTGTCTGATGTCTCTATCTACATTTGTTACTCCATTTATATATTTATTTATGCAATAAGCAATATCAGTAAACTCAGAGATATTCTGCATTTGGTAAAAAACGCTAAAGCGACGGTCCATATCAATACAGCAATTCGGTACTTACGGCAAAGAAGCATTTTCCGCTATAGGTCCATTTCTTCTGCTCATTTTGAATAGTTCAGTTATAACTGAAACATTTCTTGACTTTTGGAAACAATCCATCACAAAACCCCTTCATAAGTCGGAGGAGGAAGAGATACCCGGTAACTACAGGCCAATTAGTCTTCTTCCTATGCTCTCGAAACTACTTGAAAAAGCTGTGGCAGATCAGCTATCGTGTCATTTTGATCAATCAGGTATTCTTCACAAAAACCAGTACGCCTGCAGAGCACGTACTAACACGCAGACTGCTATTCTACACATCAATGAAGCTATCTACCGAAACACGGATCATAAACATTTCACTGGATCATAAACATTTCACTTTTCTCCTATAACGCTCTGCTTTAAGTTCAGCTGTTTGTATCCCGTTCAGCTGTTACATGAGCTGTAGCTGTTTATTCCCGATTCCCGCTCCCCAGTAATGTTCTGGGCTATCAATTCCTTTCTCTTCGTGCGGATAAGTCTCTTCTGCCCAGACCTTTCCGTCCTACCCTCTCTCAGTTACGCTCAGGCTACAGTTCGGTCTTAGCCGACTATAAGTTTCTTGTGGGACGAATTCATGGTTCTTCCTGCCAACTCTGCGGACAGGGTGAATAGATTGTCAGTCACTTTTTCTCATGTCCTTGTCACCCCACTGATCTTTCAGCGAGTAGTCTTTGACTGGACCCCCTTGGGGCTGCACGTTTCCTTGATTTTCTTCCTCTCTTGGACTTATTTCTCCTTACTATCCAGGCCCCCTCCTGAGCTTCCTCCCCAAGCTGGAACTGGGGGACCCTGATGATGGCAACGAACAACAACAAAAACAATAACTTTCAACTTGACCTGTCCAAAACGTTTAACAGTGTTAACCATGACATGATACTGAAAACAAAATACTCCCATGAATATTTGCCCTGATTGGTTTGCTAGCTATCTAGATAGTAGTTCACATGCTCTCATGCTCTATACTGCTATATCATGAACAGCGTTAGTGTCCAGCAAAGATCAATCCTAGGACAAATTCTGTTGTCAATATTCGTGAATGACGTCCCCTTGGAATATAAAATAACCTCCATGAATGCCGATCATGTTCAAATGGTAATACCGTTCTTACCAACTAAGGAGGAAGATGGGCGTGATGAAGCGGAACATCTCTTACGAAAATTAAAAACATGGTACGATAATAGCGTTTTGAAACTCAACGCAGATAAGACCCAATGCATTGTACTGTATTCTATACTTCGCAACTCTACAAGCAACTGCATCCCGTTTTCTATCACTTTGAATAATTCCATTATCAAACTTAGCGATGTTGTCAAATTGCTTGGGGTGTGGATGAACAAACATTTAACGTTTTACACAGGCATTAAAATTTATGCTGAACCGTGAACGGTACGCAAACATTTCTCCGCAAAATTAAATATCTGTTAGATCAAATTTGATCATGCCTACGTCTCATCCCATCGCTTGCTCTCGCTCTCTCACTTCAACTGCCGTAGTTTAATCTGAGTAAAGCCTCTGAATATCTTATATCAGATCTACAAGAATCCCATAAATTTGCGTCTAAAGTGATGCTCAATAACAAATTCACCAGGCAGTCCATGTGTTAGCTGTAAAAATGTTATCTTTAAGAAAGATTACCTCTGGGGGCTACTCCCCTAATATGTTGGGTACTACATCCATATGAGAAAAATGAATGCTTTTCTTATTACCTCCGCCAAGGAGGTTATGTTTTCGTCGGCTTTGTCTTTCTGTCTCTTGTTCTGTCTGTCACCAAGATAACTCAAAAAGTTATGGGCGGATTTGAACGACATTTACAGGGATTGTTAGCTATAGTGAGAGGAACAAATGATTAACTTTTGGTGAAGATCCGTCCATCTGTTTGCTCGTTGTTTTGTTTGCCTCTTTTTTTCTCTATGCCATAACTCAATAAGTTATGAACGGATTTTTATGAAATTTACATGAGTTGCTAGGTACATTACAAACAGTAAACGGCCAATTTTTTGTAATGATCTGCTCTTTCGTTTGTCACGGTTTTTGATTTTATGCTTGTTGCGCAATATCTGAAATAAATAATGAATATGTCTTTATAAAATTAACAGGAGTTGTTACTAATACTAAAAGGCGTAAATGATTAAATTTTCGTGCAGATCGGTTGGTTCGTTTGCATGTTTGACTCATGTTTGTCAAAATGTTTGTTAGCGCCATAACTCAATAAGTTATGAACGGATCTCCAAAAAATTACTGAATCTCTTAACGTTGTTGAAGGACACAAATGATTAGATTTTGGTGTCGATACAAAGAAAATCATGGTCTCAAAACCAATTTTATTTTTTCGTAACCGTTGCCTTGCTTGGCGGAGCTATGCGCTCTCAGAGTGCTCTAGTTCTTTCTGTTTCTCTCTGTCTATTTATTTCAATGTTTGATCTTTGGATTTTCTTGCCTTTGCCACTGTCTGTAATTATCTGCGCTTTGGTCTCTGCATCTACTGATCAATTTCTCTAATTGTCAATCTATATCTGTTCACGTTTCTTGTTTCTATCTTTATTTTTATTTATTCATTTATCATGCTATTGGTCTGATAATATATTTCATTCGGCTCTTCTAGAAATTTATCGGAAATTTATGGGCATTTATCGGTTGCCTAGCTATGGGAAAATAGTGAAAGGTATCCGATAACATCGGATGAATGCCTGTAAATTTGCAATTGGGGTCTCGTATTTCATCCGCGATTGTCAGCACGTCTAAGTAAGAAAACGCAAAATTACCGTCGGATCGACGGGAATTGCTATTTTTCTCATGATAGTGTTCAAGACGCGACGAATTGTTTTTTTTTTTTTGCAAACCCAATGTTATTGATTCCTAGGAAAACGGTATTTAAGCCTAACCATGGCATCGTAGATGGAAGGCTCTTTAGTACTGCGCCCTCCCAACGTCACCAACTAGAACTTAGTAAACGTTCAGCTGTTTAAATACTGTATGTCATAAACAATTATCAGAAAACTTTTTTTTCAAGAACTAAAATATCAAAAAATTGTGATCCTCTATAATAAAAGTTTTCAAAAGAAATTAATACCACTTAGCACCAGTGAAAAATGTCAAAAGCCTTTACAGTAATAGTTATTTTGACCGGACATCACAACTAGGAAGCTTACCAGCATTGGCTTGTGTAGCAGATAAATCCTCTCAAGGGCCCAGAGCAGGGGAGTGTACGGCTGCAGTCAACCACAGATTGACCGAGCTAGGCGTGGTAAGCCCGACGCTCTTGCCTCTAATTCAAACTTGTCTTAAGGCAAGACGAGCAACTGGATGCCGGTCTGATATCACTAGCCCATGCCATCCTGCTAGGGTTAGAATTGAGCTCAAACAAAACCTCGATCGCCCCATGGCATGGTCGGCAACTTGACGGACGGGCTTTAATGTCGACAAATGTTACAAATGTTCGGCCATGCACTTTGGGCCGGAGCCTCAGAACGCTTCAGCCCAATTGGAAATGAACGGGATAAAACTAGAAACTGTCACCCAATAACTTGGGCATAACCATCTTAAACGATCTACAAAACCGTCAGTAAGCTGACAAGAGTATCAAACTGGTAAGCAGAGTACTGGGATTCATTACCAAGAATCTTAAGTACAAATCCAAGTATAAATTTGTACAAAGCACTACCTAGTGCGCCCGCATTTAGGATAGGCTTTTTCAAATCTTGTCGCCGCACAAGGGCAACAATAGCAATAAAATGAAAAAAATCCAACGCAGAGCAAAGAAATTGATATCTCAGCTCTATGAAACAAGCCAAACGAATGTCTCCTACAGGAAGTGGGACTCATCTCTCTCAAACAAAGACGACTCAAGGGGCAACTAATAGAAATATTCAAGTAGTTACAATGCTTCAATGACGTGACTACAGCGGGACTTGTTCACAGAGGCAGTCATGATCGCCTGCGGAACCGAACCCAGAAACTCAAACACAAAGATCGAAGAACTACTCGCAGCTAGTAGTTCTTCCCGTACTTCACAGTGAACATTTGGATTGTATCGATTCCCCTCCAAAGTTGACGGTGCAGTGTCAGTCAACGCTTTTAATAATTATCGTTACAAACATTGAGAGCAACATCCTCTACAGTTACGAATTTCCTTTCCAGGTGTACCAAACTCTTAATGGCCAAATTCTAAGCCATCATCAACCATAACCTTTCATGCCGCAACTAATTTGACGCCTCCGTGCTACGCGGATCTGCTGCTATTAATTGCGCTTGCACAATACTCTGGCTGAGTTTATTCGTTCCGTCTCCTGCTGACTAATGGCAATAGCTCATGGAGGGCCGGAATGTATGTCCCGGCCTGAGAATGGGCCTGTTGGTCCGTCTACTGCCAGTTATGTGATCTAATGCATGAAATATATTTTTTCTGTCTTTTTCACAGTATTAAAGTATCGTCGCAGTTTTTCCATAATTGGACAAAATATTATTAGTTGAGTATTTTTTTCGTCTATTTAAGATTTCTTTAGTTTTTTTTTCAATAATCTTTCCACTTGGGTTCGAAAAACAAGAAATACATAAATTTCATATCCTCGTAAGAGTTCGGCAGCCCTTTAACTCTTATTTGTTTTTCATGTATAGTATCAGTGATTGTATTCAATTTAAATTAGTTGTTGCATACTACTCAGTTCTACTAACCGTTTACACCAAGATGTGTGTTTCCTCCAAACACTACTCTAAGTCTTATACTTCCTACGCTGTATCTTTTGTTAACATCAGGCATGTGAGTTCACTATGTTTACATCAGTTTTCCGTGTTCGCTATGTTTACATCAGGCTTCCGTGTTCACTATGTTTACTTCTTTTGCAAGCCAATATAAACAACAGTTTCTTCAACTCGAACATCTTCTCTGTTGCTATCGAATTCCACGCTGTTTTCCCTAAATAAAAACGCTCGTGTAAAAACCCTTTAGCGTTTGTTGAGCTGCTTTAAATATTTCCTGGGGAAGGCAAAAAGAGTCGTACGGTTGTCTCCATAATTGCATAGCACCCTATTTTTTCCACTACCGTGCTATGATAGAGACCGGGTTTTTGCCTTGAAGGTGTCGGCCCTGGAACTCAGAGAACGAACTCCCCCACACAGTTTTCTTTCATCCCCTGCTCTTCTATAGTCATTTTATGCCAGTAAAAGACGTGGGATAATCCTTACGCTTTCAGAATGGAATACGGGAGCGAGTGTTGGCTATGAAGGGCTTTTAATATCTTCTTCTTTATGCTCCAGAGGCTGAGTGCGGAAGGTTATAGAAATATTTAAATATGGTTGTTCTTATTCAAGGGGTGAGTTTTCAAGGATTTTAAGGGATTCGGCATCGTATTTGGAAATCATACAAGATGTCTTACTTAAGCCATGAGAAACTGGTGCTAATTTTAGGAAATGATGATTTGTGTAGTTTTACTCAAAAACAAATGTTCAGAGTAAAATTCTAAAACTTGTCTTTTATAAACTGTAGTAACTATTACTGATGATAAAAATGTTATGAAAATCAAATTGATGATTTAAAAACAAATGACGAGAGTACTATCGCGAAAGTTTTTTTTTAGGAAAATGATAAAATTGGTCTTATTTCAACTTCAAAAAAGTATTTTGAGAGTAGAAATCGGAAACTGGTTAAAATAGCATTGAATATCAAACTACTGTTTAAGTACAAAACTTAGTTTTGGTTCTGGAATGTTATTTATTAACTTAATCTCTCTTAAGGCGAAGAGGTGAAAACGAGAGTATAAAATTAGGTTCGGGAACTCAAGGCAACCTTTCCATCGGTCCTTTTTAAGAAGCATATGTAACAGTGTGCAACGCTTTAAAGTGTGATACTTTTTGCTCAAACACGCTGATGTTTGTCCCATCAACTCCTAAACTTATCCAGACAAGGAGCTCATCTGTCAATCCTCGGGTTTAAATGAAGTAAACATAGATATCAAGTCAGGACTTGAACCGTGAACCTTCTGTTAACCTGTGCCTGCGTGCGCTTGCGTTCTTTTTATGTCTTTGCTTGGTGCAGCATCGTAAAATGGAGGTTCCCGGTTTAAGTCCTGACTTGATCCCTAGTATTTTATAAATATATATATCTAAATAATTTTTGACGCTTCTTTCTATTTCTAGAGTCCCAAACAGCGTAGTATAAAGGATTCTTACCAATGATCTGTTTCTACGAAAATTCTCAGTAGAAGAGTTTTGTAACATTATGTACTTACCGTACCGTATTAATCACAGAACTATAAGCATACATTAAAACCAGGTAATTTCTCCCATAAACTATTAACACTGTCAGTTTAACAGCTGGGCAATTATTATGCATAAGACATTTCACGCTGTCCCGACTACGGTACCTTCCTTCCCCAACCCGTATCGCCTCAATTCAGGAAGTACCACCTATATGCGTACGCTCAGAAAAAAAATCCCAGACAAACTACTGTCAACGTACTAGGTGACTATGGCAGTTTCTACACTTTTGAAAAATTATCCTAGTTACTTCTAGTTGTCTTTCTAAAACTTCAAGTTCCGTGGGCGGTCGATCGGAGTCACTAAAGCTTATTAAAAAAAAGTTAAAAAAGTCGCGCGCACGTCTCGCTCTCGACTCAGTTTCCATAAAAAAAACTATTAATTCAAATGCTCGTGCGATATTTTTCATCAGCTTTTTTAAAAACGTCCCAGCTGCTGGTGAGTACCTCAACCTCTCGGCCTGTTTTTTCTGCAGCTTATAGGAGATGCGCGTCTATTAAAGCCCTGCAAAACTGCTGGTCACACGCTGTTTGTAAATACAATTTCTGCTAAAATGATCAATTTTACGGCTGAATACATATGTTGTACCGAATTTTTCGAATTCTCCAGTTGCTGCAATTCAGAGAAATGTCATGAACATCAACGCTTGCATAAAAACTTTCACACTTCTATCCCTTGTTTGGATTTAACCCATCAATTTTGTTGCTAAAAAGATGGTTTCATTCGATACGTTGGAGAACTGCCGCCCAATTATGGAAAAGGCAAGGTAATTTAATAGCGGTTTGCCTATTACCAGATTTTCTGCACCAGTTGTATCAAACTGCCAAATGTATGCTACCGAGGATTGCTGATTTATCCATGCCTCTTGTATCTCGTCAGTTAACTTCTATTCCCATGCCTGTGTCGCTACGGTTCACTTTTACATTCATTCCTGTGACGTGCTAGTTTACGTTTACATCTATACGCTGGAATGAACTTTTACATCCATGAATGTATAGTAGCAGTACACGCCTACATCCATGTCTGTATCACTACAGTTCACTTTTACGTCCAGGCATGTATCGTGCAGTTCACTTTACATTTGCGTTGCAACGCACTTTTACATCCATGTTTGTATCTTTGCAGTTCACTTTACATTCATGCGCTGCAGCGCATTTTTACATTCATGCCTGTATCGTTGCAGTTCAGGAGCAGGGGGGGTTGCCGTCCGGACCCCAAAGCCTAGCAAAAAAATAACAACTGACACGCTTGTCCCCCAACACAGTTTGCTTTGAAGCAACACGGTTAAGCCGCGGCGCACAAAACGCGAGCAATGGGACACCGCAATTTGATGATTTGTTCCGATTATTTCACCTTTTGAAAGGCGAGCAGGCGCTGGAGTCGGACGTACAAAGGACGCTTTTGATAAAGGACGTGTGCAACAGTGGCCGTGTTTGACCAAACGAGCATGCATCGGCCTAAAAATAACACATTTTGTGCCTGAGTTTTGCTTACTCTTTTTTTTTTTCGGCATTGCAATAGCCTCGTGGAAAAAATGAAAGACTGTAGTGGAAAATGGCAGCAATTTAGAATGCGCTTGTACGAGGGTATTCAGTAAGTAACGCCCACGGTCATGGTTTTAATGGCGGT
>LQNS02276481.1:13341762-13371144 GCA_001587735.2 Parhyale hawaiensis | reverse complement strand
GGACACCGCAATTTGATGATTTGTTCCGATTATTTCACCTTTTGAAAGGCGAGCAGGCGCCGGAGTCTGACGTACAAAGGATGCTTTTGATAAAGGACGTGTGCAACAGTGGCCGTGTTTGACCAAACGAGCAGGCATCGGCCTAAAAATAACACATTTTGTGCCTAAGTTTTGCTTACTCTTTTTTTTTTCGACATTGCAATTGCCTCGTGAAAAAATGAAAGACTGTAGTGGAAAACTGCAGCAATTTAGAATGCGCTTGTACGAGGGTATTCAGTAGGTATGTTACGCCCACGGATATCATTTTTTGACATGGTTTAAATGGCCATATTCTAGCCGAAATTGATTTTTAATGCGGATTTTAAAGCGACGGTAACATAGCAAAAGTTATAATACTGTTTATAGCTGCGTAGGCATGAATTATATCAGAACCTTCATTATCATTTCTGTAATAACTCTTACATATTTTATGTTGGTAATAACTTCTGTTATTGTTTTCAAGAGTTCTGTGACGTTGTCATGTTCACGTCCTAGACTTTGCCGTATCTGCTGAAGCTGATAATTCAATTACACCGATTTTTATTTCATTTATTGTTCCACAGAGCACACAAACATTGAAGAGCCACCTGCCCAAAAGGGAGATTTCGGTTCCCGCAATCGGGCCTGACTGCACGGTACCACAGATGTATTTTTATATGTTCTCTCATTACTTTTTCATACTTTGTTTAGGCTATTCGACTTGATTCTTTTGCATTTGCTAATGACTGGCAAAACTGTAAATACTTCTAAAACTTCTATGCGCTACAATTCACAAAAATATTAAGGCTCGAAGTGCAATTACATAAAGCAACTCTACAGGACATCTTTTGAAATTTGCAATTGAGTAAAATTATTTTGCAATAGCTGGTAAAATAAAGTTTCATATTGTAGAACAGAAGCTTCTCAAATACGTGGTATGCTCGATTTGCAATGAAATGCTAAGTAAACAAGTGATGGAGTTGTCAATGAAATTTATTTGGCATACGGGCAAAGTGAGAAAATCAGAACAGACAGCAGAGCTAAGGGATGAGTTGTAGCAGCTGGCAGCCATGAAGTGATGAAGCCCTGACAGTGAAGCAGTGGCCGCCATGAAGTGAAGTGATATAGGTTACATTGGCAGCCAGTGATGTAATGTAGACCACCATGAAGTAATTTAACTCGGCAAGCATGAAGTGATGTATAGTCTTCCATTAAATCACGTAATGTAGGCAACGATGAAGTGATGTAAACTATTCTTCCACTAAATTATGGAATGTAAGTAACCATGAATTGATTAGACATAGTAATCCATTATATCACGTAATGTAGGCAACCATGATGAGATGTACCACTAACATATTCAGCATGCAGTGATGTAACGTAGACAGCCATGACTTGATGTAGTGTAGGGAACCATGATGTCATTCAACTTCGGCAGCTTTGGAATGATTCAAATTTCGCAACTATTCAACTTATGCGACCATGAAATGATTCTACTTAGGCAACCATGAAGTGATTCAACTTAGGTAGCCATGAAGTGATGTAACGTAGATAACCACAAAGTGGCGTAGTATTCTTAGGTAGTAATGTAAAATGGCATTCTGCAGCTGTAGATGGTCCCAGTAATGAAGGGTTGGATCAGCACCAAAATGTCATTTTAATGTCTTTTAACGGCTGTCCTGGTATCTGTATCTCATGGTTAATTATGCATTTTTAGTTCATGGCTACTAATATGGTTTCGCTCTGTTGTATTACGGTAATTTTAATTAGGTTTTTCAGTATTATGGGGCTTTCTTAATCTTCGTTTCCTTGAGGCTGTTAAGATGAGTTCTTCCGAAAGCTCTACATACATCAATTTCTGAGGTTATTGCTTCAAATCAGTCGTTGGAAAAAATCAATTATATGCGATATGAAAGTACATTTCATGTTGCTTTTATCTATGTCCCGATTTTTTAAATAAAATTTTAATATTCCTGAAAATTGTGATGAATTTTCCATTAATCTAGGTGTCCGATGAAGGTATGATATTAATCGCCTACTGAAGATATATGATAGTGAATTTAGATTCCCTGCTCTGCAATACATTCCTAACGTTACGACAAAGAAATTTATTTTTACCTGAGGTCTCTGCACGTTCAGTTATGATGTCGTTTCTTTACATTTTCGCTAATATATTGCGTCGGTTTGAAGTCATATTCTTATCCCATAATCTTATAGACTGATTTTGATATGTATAGCCTTTTTTAAAAATGGTTATAGCCTAAGCAAAAAAGGAGATCAAGCTCCGAAAATTTTCAAATTATAAATATTAAGTTATAGCATAATAAACCGACAGAAGAGAACTCAGTACAGAGCAATCAGTTGGACTACCAAATCAAAAATGGCATCCGTGTTCTTATAACATTTTCAGGTTTTCTAGTTTTCTTCTCTTAAATGGGAGTACTGTTCAGTGATTCTGATCATTAAAGTGACGATAAAAAAATTGTCGACTTGTTTATGATCTGTGAACGCTGCAAAGGATAAATTTAGCATCAATTTTATAAGTTTTGTTTACTGAACTTCAATGGCGCAGCGCGTTCAAAAAAAGGACATGCTTCATTCTTCAGCTTACCGCGTTTGCTGCTGCTGCTTCTCTCAAATCAACGCGCTGCGCCCATAAGTTTGAGTGAACGCGTTACTACGAGGGACATGTGAACACGGCCTAATATATTGCATTTATAGCTTTCATTGCAGTTATTGCACTTATTGTAGTTATTGCAATTATTGCAGTTATTGCACTAACGCCGGAAACTGTAATAAATGCACCACTACTGCTTGCCGTTGTGATAGACCAGCAGTAAGTGTCGGTATTTGGTAACGATGGCTTCGGTCAATCTCGTAATATTTTTGCGAAGGAAGTGTCACCGATTGTGTTCTGGGGAAACCTTTTCGGCTACCTTCCCTACCAAAAAACAGGATCGCTGCAGAAGCAAAAATAGTAATTCAGCTTCTGCGTGGCGCTGAGGCGACTTTAAATTTGTTAGGGTTGCAAAGAGTACCGCCAAAAGTGCTTAACTGTTCTACTGCGCACCAAGGCCCAAGTGAGCTAGGATGGCTTTGGCCCTGTTGTCTTCTTGAGAACAGTACCTCCGAAAGGACTATCTTTCCTCACTGCTCTAGACTATGGCTCCGCTCATTAAACGATATTCAAGGTTAAGGTCGCTCTCATTATGTCCGGCAAGAGAAAATTCGCTGCTGACATCCATTCAGCGAGGACCGATTGTAATTAACGAGGAGCTTGTTTAACTAAGATAATGTTTATTTCATTGGACCACAAAATTGCTCCGGCCCTCGTACCGCCGCTCTTTCATGCGGCCAGCAAATGGACCTGGAATTAAACGCAAACGTGAATGTCAATGGCGTAATCAGTGGTGAAATATATCTCGAAATTTTTACTCTACATGAATAACACCGCAATGTTTGATCCGTTTCTGCTGGAAGGTTCTGCATGTTCTGGTTGGCGTAACGTCCAAGACATGGTCGCATGCACTCTCTGGACTCGGTTTGTTGGTTCGGCGAAAGTTTTCTCATGGATATTGGATATTCTGCATTGGACTTTGTCTTAGCTCAATGTAACGCAAGAGACAATGTCGCATTCGTAACACTGTAGATCAGAGCGGGTCGAAAAGTGAGCTGCGGCTTCTGTCTGGGAGTGGATCAGTTGGTTCTTATACTGCTTGTTATCTCATCTAGTTCTAACTCTGAGGAGAACTATATAAATATCTATGATATTAATAGCGTTGTTCCTACGTTCCTTCGTGTGTTACGCTCTTCAATAAAGGATAGGGGAAAATTCAACTTGTAAGAAGCTCTGATTTTCGCCATGAGGAAGTACAACCACAGTTGTTTACTTTCAGCTCATACTTCAAAAAATTTCAGTCAATTTCGAAGCAAAGAGATGAAGTTCATTTTGCACGTATCGTACATACCACGATACCAAAATTCATTTCTTGTATTATTCACGTTGCTGGAGTTGTATACCGATAATAATATGAGAAAATCCGATCGTAGCCATAATACGGTTCAAACAAATGATGTTATCTTCAGACGATGAGAAAAAAAAGATGGCGAAGGCGTGTAAATATCGAAGAAAGGCAACGAGAAAAGTACCTCCTAAAAGCGAGATTGTTATATTAGCCTATGCTGTTTTTATACCTCTATCATGATATGCACGGGCGAAAATTTTGCTGGTAAAATATCTGCGAGATCCACCAGTGATATAGTGTGTAGATATGTTGTGTTGTGCATGTACAGGGTGACTTAAGGCGCGGGCACGCCTACGTAAACTGGACCGTCTCAAGCCACTAAAAAGAATATCTAAGGTTTGAGTCGCTTCTGGTAGTCTGTACGTTATAACCAGCAGCAATGGCCAAGCTTTGAGAATATGAACCTCCTACTTTTGAGTTTGTTTAAAATTGCAATGACGCATAGTTTGAGAGTGACTTTCAAGCGCTATTAGTTGTAGTCGTGGCAGCGTGACGGCCAAAGTGAAAAGTTAAGTGGCTGAGCAAATACAGTATTCGGGATGGACTTGCTACGAGTTGGAACACCGAAGCGCCTCACGTTCTTGAAACAGATGTTTCTAAGGGCATGATAACGGTTGAATCGATTAAGATACATCGATTGCAAAATGTATGTCTAATGTGAGCACGTGTCCCTCGCTGAAGAGGAATGGCTGCTGCGGCTCGAAGTTTCAGCAGCTTTTATTAAATAATAACATCAGATAAGCCGAAGCTGCATACACAGCGCAAGGAGAAGGATAGGGAGCAACAATTCCATGGTTCAACTCTTGTGTGTAGCGCACTTGAGGCTCGACGTAGTTCGTTAGGATTAAGGAACAGGCGCTATGTATCGTTAGGTTAGGTTGAGAAGTTGCATTAGGTCGAACTAAGGTGAATTCTAATAGCGTAGGTTAGGAGTGGTTCATTATAAAAAGTGAGTGCGTTAACTAATCGACCATGGAATTTCCACGAGCCAGTGTTGTCATCAATTGATTTTTGTTTCGGAGATTTTGTCATTCATGTACGTAGGTAACGTCCGAAAGATGGTCGCATATACATAGTGGACTTCAAGATATGCCAATGGAATTTGTGAATAACATATCACAAGTAGGTATGTTATAAAATGTTGGCGATTTATGGTCGCGTATTGAAGCCCAAACGCTATCCAGGAATCCAGAAATTATAGTTGGTCACTGATGTAGGTCGATGTACATCCGTTCATCGGGCATGATCGATAACTACATTTTGCTGTGAAGGTTAGTTGACGATTGTGCCGGATCCACACTATACTTTCGCATTCGCAACTTGATGCGAGGATGTCCGTGCGAATGGTTGGTGCGAGTGCGGTTTTACACTACGAGGGGGCGCTAGATGTCCCAGTTTGACTTATTTCAATGTGCAGTTTGTCGCTAGACAGGGACACGTGCTATGCTCGTTATAACTTGGGTTCTAAATTGTGTTAAATGTTCTCTTAAATGATCAAACTTGCGGTCTTCATTGGGGGTTTTACTCCCTGGTGGACTCTGTAGGTTAAAGGCGTCATCGGTGGGCTCATTGGGGATTAGTGAAGGTGAGCTCTTTAACTTGAACTCTTTCGTAGCTTCTGTAATGACAGAGAACCCAAAACTTGTTCGTATTTTACAAAATGGAGTTTTGGACCGTTTCAAGCGTAATTCGGTTTTGTAACCAACAGCTGCCACGCGATCGAAAGTGGTGAAACCAACGCACCTGTCTGGAATTGCAAACAAGTTAAAAGTAATGAGCTTAGCTCATTTCGTCTTCGCGAAACTATGCCGCCTTACCTTAGCTGTGCCGTCGGGGGTATTTTCAATAATACTCGTTCCTCCTTTGGTGCTTTTCTTTACTCCACGCCTCCTGACGACCTTCGTTCTAAGCTTCCCTATTATCCTATTGCGGTGGCTTGCACCACATCACAGAAGTTGCACGTCGTTCAAATATTTACTCACTCTTTGAATTTTGCAACGCGTTAGCGAAGGAACTTCTCTCGTTAAATATTGGTGCTCTACTTTATGCATATTTTCTAATACTCGTCCATTAGTAGAGGGACATCCTCACCAAATATTTGCTCGATAACCTGTATTTTGTACCACTAGAGGCGCAGCACCACAGTGTACAGCAGCAAACGAACGTGTGTATTTATTACTCTTCAAAACATGACCGAATCGGTATTTTTCTTCAGTTTTTGAGGAAGGAAGTTAAAAAACAAACTTGTGACTCTGGGGGGAAACGTCTAAGCCCCCGATGATACCGCAACACCTCAACGTATACCAGCAAATGAACTTGCGTTTTCTACACGTTATAAAACGCGATCGACTAGATATTTTTGTCAGTTTTTGAGGAAGGAAAAACAACCTTGTAACTTTGAGAGAAAAAAGTCTAAGCCCCCCGACGATACGCTGGCGGGGGCGCACTCAAAGATCCCCTCGCGAAAAGTTTGGGTGCAAATTTTCCGGTGCGACGGCGACGGAGTTCGAATATTCGAAAAAGAACTGCGGTGTCAACTCTATTGGAAACAGGGCCAGGGAAACTTTGACAAGGAACTATTGCGAACCTGTGTTATGCTGCAGAAAAAATAAAACAAAATAAAGTGAAAGGCTTTGCGGAATTAACCTCTTCCCCAATACAGACATGCCTCGTCTTAAGAAAAACCAGCATTACAAACAAACGTTCGTACTGTGAAACGTGTTTCGTTTTGCCGATAGATTATGCTAGTTACAGACTGCATTCATAGAGTAGATAAAAGAAATATTTGAAATGATTTTCTATGTTTTCAGGCCCTTTTTTATGTAGTGGCCATGTTCTTTAACTGAGGCACGCCTGAGAATTAACAATCTACTTCAATAACAGTCTACTTCATTAACAGTCTACTTCATTAACAGTCTACGTCATTAACAGTCTACTTCATTAACAGTCTACTTCATTAACAGTCTACGTCATTAACAGTCTACTTCATTAACAGTCTACGTCATTAACCGTCTGCTGTCTTAAAGTGCAAGCGAGGGACTCCATGTGGTTGTGTGTCCGCTGCTTGTATGCAGTGCATCGCCTTGCGACTTTGCTCAGTGTCTGCCAGACTGTTGTCCAGTGAGGTTATGCTATGTTGCGGAGCTGTGCGTTTATGCAGGAACTCAAGTTTATTTTTGCAAATTTGGGTCGAATTTTCATTTTCAAACGGAGCATATATGTATATCATTACAGGTAGCATAGCTTCGGGAAAACTGCCAACATAGAGCTAAGCACTACCAATGGGCTTGCAAAGACTGACAACTCCTGTACTACGCTCTCTGGTGTTTTGATGTCCACCTGTTTTGATTTTAATTGTGAAGTCTTTCAATAAAAATTATTATTATTAGTATGTTTTCAAATCTTGATTCATAACGTCCTCGAATGGGCACCGTTGATATAACCCTATTCTCACCAGGCTGTGTTAGTTTACTTGAAGGGTTTTTCTCCACTGTATACTTACGGGAACAAAGATGTCTTTGTAGCAAGATAGAACAGCCTCCTGGTACTGTACATTAAGCGTTAAAAACAGCCACGCCGAGGGAATCGTTCCGTACGCATACCAAATAGTTTCTTTGTACGTAAATTAATTTCTCATCCTGTCGTTCAAACTGAAATATTCTTTACCATTGTCTTAATACTAATCGGAAAGATAATTCAATAAGAACGGTAACCCCGCAAGTTTCATCGAGTGTTCGTGAAGGGTTAGTGCACTTGTGCAATAGGACCTTCAATTATTTCTCCAGTTATATCTATGTAACAGTCATGACTGATCTCTTATTTTGTCTTCCTCCAGGTTTCCCTTCTCCTAAAGTTCTTTGGTACCTCAACAACAAAACCCTCGACTCTTCGTACGACCAAGAATACCCTCCGCCCATAGACAAAGACCAACAAATAGCTGACAAACTAAAGCAAGAGCAGTCCCAGAATGATCTCTTCCACCAACAGCAAATGCACTACGAAAAACTTGAAGATGTGCACCAGCACCGCGAGAGACTCGTGTGTAACAACCTAAGTCTGCCCAACGTCACTCGAGATCTGGATCAGGGAAAGCTCGTGTGCGAGGCATCAAACAGCAACAGCAGCAGTCCTGCCGTGAAAGAAATCCACGTGCTGGTACAAAGTAAGTAACAGTTTTATCAAACGCTATAATAATTACCCTCGTGTACCGCTTTGTGTATGTACGTGCTGATGCAAAGTACGTACATACATATGTACGTCAATAGTCTGATTAAACGCTACAATGATAACAGCTGTGTACCACTCTGTATGTATATGTTTCAACTACTTGCTGGTGCAAAGTAAGTTATTCGTTTTATCATTCACCACTACAAATGCCCTTGTGTATTGTTCTCTATATTTATTGACCACATGCTGCCGCAAAGCATCTAAATGCTTTTTGCACCATTAAACACGTTATACTTTGTCCATTTTATCAAGGCAGTTTGGGCGTGGTCAAATTTCTCTACAACGTAGCCAATGCTATTGGCATTTCTGAGATTTCTCTATATGCGGGCAGTGGGCAGGGCTAAGATATGGGCCGAACAAAATGTCAGAAATGCCTATAGAATTGACAACGCTGAAGAGGAATTTGACCACGCCCAAACTGCCTTGATAAAATCGATAGAGTGTAGCAATAAAGTCCCATGTTAGATTAGATTAGATAGATTAGATTACATGTGTACTTTTTTTATATATGTTCATTCTAAGCTTGAAAACTTCATCTGCATTGACCATATTTATAGCTAGTCTTACCATACCTAAGGTATGGCTGAGACTCGGGGCAAATACTATGGAATTATTGGCCATAGTAGCCGGATCAATTCAAAAGACTGATATTTCTTTTCGGTATGATTATTCGAAGTGCGGGAGAGAGAATAAGGATAATTTCCTTCGAATTTATAGTCGTAAAAAGTTGATAAAATATTTAACTCTTGGTAGCCAAGAATTTATAATGTTAAGACTGCAAACTGGCCCTAAATATTCAAGCGAACGGGCGAAAGGTTTCGTTTACAGTTAACTTTCACACTTCGTAAACATGTTATTGGTCAAGGCAGAAATAAAGAATGACACATTTTTTGTGTGGAATTTCCACAGCTCTCGGCGAGATAAGATTAATTTTTAAATTCGAAAAAAAGAGGTTTCAGGCTCTTCTCAGCAGGGCAGGACTTTCCCAAAGCAGCAGCTTCAAACTGTCTGTCGTAGTTTCAACCCAAGATCGCATCAACGAAACTCTATTTGGTCTGAGCGATAAATGCAACTGAACGAACGGAGCTTATTATGTGTAGAGATATTGTCAGTAGCTAAAGGGTGACCCTTGGCACGTCGAATGTAATTATTTCGATGCAAGACGTTCTGACCAAAATGTTAGAATTTGCTAGTTTATCTCTTGAACGCCTTTAGATTAGATTTGATAGCAGGCAGTAGACGAACCAACAAGCCCAATCCCATAGGGCATTCGGGACTTACGCCCCGGCCCTCTATGAGCTAGTGCCAGTCCATCAGAATCATGGAGATATCTGGGGTAGAAAATGAAGAAGTTCACTCAGTGAAAGAATTGGCCGAGTAAACAAAATCAATCGCTGCAGATACGCCTAGTTTTTAGACAACGGTTATACTGCGGTGAAGTTAGGAAGTCCTATAAAGGGTGGATAGAAGTAACAGCTCGAAAACATACGAAAAAGCAAGTTTTTTTCACTACTACTGTAGATCAATCTGTGTAATGTTGCCGCATCACTATACATACGTTAAATTTGGAATGAAATTAGGATCAATTTATTCATTTATGTGTCTTTAGACTTGACACTTGTGCTTGCCCGTAGCTTAGCAAACCCTCTACAGATTCGAGAAAAATATAAGCCTGAAACTATCAATAGCCGTACAATCTTTGTTTTTTTTTGTAAGTATTGCAGTCATTTGACTACTACTGATGACGCGAAAGGAAGCTGCCTCCTGTCTTTAAATGACGGCAAAAAAATAAGTTTCTTTTCAAAATCCTCATTTTTTCGCTGTTATAGAATCTTTCAAGAAGACTACGCATCCTCGCTGATTCTTCGCATGTTGTAAAAATTCTTCTTGCGAGTTTGAATATCCATGGTCATGTTGTATTTTCCAGCGCACTGATACAATATGCAAGGAGGTTTAATTGATTTGATTGAGGGGCACAGCCACCTTTCGCCACACTGGCCAGAGAATTTTTCTCATCTTTCAACGGCTGCTCCCTTCCCACCTATCACAGGCTCCCAGCCATCCTTTCCCACCAATCACAGGCTCCCAGCCATCTGACCCCACTAATCACAAGTTCCCAGTCATCCCTTTTCACCAGTCAAGCGCTCCCAGCCATCCTTTCCTACCAAGCACAGGCTGTACTTGAGCCTCAGGAAGAATTTTAGCTTCTGATCTCGGTAGCCGCTGCTGCCTCATTCAGTGAAAACTCCTTGACCATCTGTTTCCCCTTCTATGAAATGCTATGGGCTTTATTTCCAGGCTCGAATTTTCCCCTATCCAAATACTGCGTGGCAGGAGAAAAAGTATCCACTGCATAATAATAGACAGTTGTTCGTTGGTTACTTTTTGGATAGGTCCTTCCGTCCCGATATGAAGGATAAGATAGGAGAAATTTCATATACTAATCTCCCAGCGGCAACTATGAGAGTTGCCTTTCTTTTGATTGCCAAGCAATAAGGCTATGGGCGCTCCCATAGGAAATTCGAGTATCAAATTAACAGCAAATTGATATCTTCAATTTTTTGGAGACCGTGCATGTTCTGAAGCCCACTTCATTTAGAGAGGCAGCTTTATTTCTTAGTGTATTTGTTTTGCGTTGGAAGGGGAGGGGGAGGGGCACAGTTCATTTCTAGAAAACAGTTGTGTCAGCTTTGGGTGAATGCGCTTTGCTCCTAAATTTCCAGGTTTGTAACGTCAAAAATACGTCACGCCACTGTGGAAATATCAAAGGTTCCTCGCTGCAACAGTGGCGTGACGCAATTGTGACGTCACAAGCCTGAAAATTTAGGGGCATAGCGCCTACACTCAAATTTGACACAAATTAATTAATTAAACTATGTGTGTGGGGGGATCGCTTCTCTTCCGCAATTCGCCTAGTTGCTGCTCTTATAAGGCCGGGAATCCATCGAAAAAACAACAACAATAACAACAAGCAACGTGCGACGCAACAAATCTGTTGCATGGAAAAACGTGCCATCGGGAAAAGTTATTTACTGTCCCCACTGACGCAACCCAGATCGCGCGACATACTATCGCTCACAGGCGCCGTGTCTCCGGCAAAAATCGCTTTGCATCGCTTGTGCCAAAGGGGGCCCCGACTTAAGTCTTCGCTTGCATATTAACAGTACGGCTTTAAAGCAGTACCGATTGCATCACTGTATTTGGCTTCCTTATGATATTTTATTATTGTCCTCAATCTTCCCTCTCTGACTGAACTGTCCACACTAGTGTAGATGTTGTCTGGGCAAAATAGATTCCTAAATTGAACTTCAGATTGTTACAACTTCATTAGGGTTTGATATACTAATGTCTGTTGGTGTGATGCCGTCACGGTTTTGTCTGTCCTTGAAATTTTATTGTTTTCGCTTTAATGCTTGGCAACCAAAATAGAGGCAACTCTCATTAGTTGCCATTATTCGGAAGCCCGGGCACTTTTGTACATATAAAAAGACCAGTGGACCCGTGCGTGAAAAAATTCACGCAATAATCGATATGTTTGCCTAATACCTACAGGCCAGTGCGGAATCTTCTCTTCTCTGACTTGCTTCTTAATTTTCTTCATTAAACCTTTGTTGTGCTCTCATTTTTAGGTCTTCTATATTGACAGGCAGCAGTAAAATTTTGAGTAAAACACTGCAATAAACGTGAATGTAGCTCCAGTCAGCTATCAGCAATGCAATGTGAGCGCTCCGGAGCAATGATACCGTTGATACCGTCTATCCAACTCAAATATCTGCTTCATTTGAAGTGCTGAAATTTTGTCCAATGAAGAGAAAACTGCTCCCTCAAATAAGAAAGACATTAAGCTAGAAGAAATGATTGTTTACTGCCCGTGAAACTTCATCACCTCCAGAGTGCTTCGTTGACGGTTTGCCGAATTTATACGTTATGACCTGAAGGGAAAAGTTATAAAATCGGACTCCAGAAGCTGCTTTTATATAAAGCTATCGTTTCGATTTCAAGAAATGTTTCAAGTAAGAAGTGCGCTCAGTTACAAGAATAAGGATCCCACTTTCGCCATCTGCTGCAGCCTGTCATCGATCTCTGTGAAAACGTAACTTAATTACCCACTCTGCAACCTGGCCTATTTTTCGCCTTTGTATTTCCTTAAGTGCGGGCATGGAATAAATATATAAATACATAAAGCGTTATTTATATTAGGGTATCATTCAAGTTAACGAAAATAAGTGCGTTAAGATCTGCGCTGTTGATTCATTCCAATTGAAATAAAACGTATTTCAGGGAACAAAAAGATGTATACACATTTCGAAACGTTTATTTTGTTTGCTAGTTTTATTGTTGTGATTATAGTTCGTTATTATTGCTGCATTCGATGCAACGGTCGCGATTAAAATTTGCTTCCTGGCGTAAAAATCTGCCCTCTAACGAGGGCAAAAATTTAATGGCAACAACTGGTGCAATAATCGCCCGGTTTTGTGCTCCACAGGGCGCTATTATCCAGAGCTTTAAAAGCCGTGTCGCTGATTCTCTTTTAAAAAGGAAACAGTTGCCGTGTTGGATATTGAATACCGTGGTGGCTTTAGCGTTTTGAATTGTTGTACTTTTTTATAAAAACGGGCATGGCATTTATTGAAGAAAAGGGTGGTTTTAACGATGCCATTTTTGTTGTTTTTGAAAATGAAAAATTATTTCATTTGATATCAAATGAGGATAGTCAAAATTAAGTTTAAAATGTATCTTTCTCACTAAAACAGGCCTTGAAAATTAATATACATGTTTCTTTAAGCGGAAAAAAATGTAAAACTTCAATATTAAAATTTTATGATATGGTAGTGAAACAACTTTCGGTTTCATTGTGAAAATGGGGATGATTTTTAGGAATGGCAAAGTACTTTACCACGCCCATGCTTCAGGAGGCGAAATGGCGTTTGCCATTGGTAAGCCTGTTTTTTTACTTGTTCTGATGCATCGACCCTGAAAGAAAAGGATTTTTAGGAAATATAAAACAACATTTTCGAAACCATGTATTTTAATGGGTATTTGCGAATACCTGGTGTTGTTGAGTAATATAATGCAAGCGATACAATATTTTATGGCAGTACCATGTACTCTGTAATACCCTTATAGCAATTTTCTCCCAAACGACACTTCGTAGTTTTATTAATACCATACAGCTTGGTACTTGCTGAAGAATATTTTGTGTTTTCTTCAACTACCGTTAAGGCATTTTCATTTAAAAATAATTTTTTCTCATAACAAAATGAATACTTTGCGCAATTCACATAATTGTAAGGTAATTACGATAATACGCTGTTTTCGTCGTAGCAATGTATGTATATGATGGGCCATTGTGTAACCCTTTACCGGGCGGCCTAGCAACGCCTTTGTAAGAATAGCATTATGGAAGTGATCATATATGGTCACTTACCCGGTAAAGGGTTGAACAAAAATTGTTGTTTGCAATACTGCGCAAGTTTCCTGGCCGACGGGAATTACAACTCGCAGCTTCCTTGTGCTGCGTTGGTATTTCCCTACGCCATGTTTCTTACTCCAAAGTACGCGCAGTAATCCACAATTTTCCTAATCAACAGGTATTTTATTTAAAATATTTTGCTACTTTCGTGGCAGTAAGATTTCAAAGTTCAGCCCAATTGGAAATTTATAGGCGCTTATCCTATATTATCGGATATACTGTTCACTATTTACTTAGGCAGTCAATAAATGCCTATCAATTTCCGATAGGGTAAGTTATGATTTTCCTGATAACTATTTACCGTACAAGACAATTTTCCATATTACCGGATATTTGCAATACTGAGTTTTACCAATAAAAACCAGATTTCCTGATTGTCTGGGTTTAACAGTAGTACACAATTTTCTGACATCCCGATATTTACAATACCGCACAATTTTTCTAAAAGCCGCTTTCAGTGTTTTACCAGGGAATTTCAAATCGGCTTTGCCTGAAGAACCCGCAGGATGTTATTTTCTGACGAACTTTTTGGTCGTCTTTTCCGCGAAGGCGCAAAACAACTGCGGACTTTCTCCCGAAATAATCCGCGCATTTACCGACACTAATCTGCGGAAACTCTGCTCTTTCAGGCCCGCCGGCAACAGTGGAACTAAAAGGGGCACCGGAAGCCTTTGAGGCAGACAGACTCTACCGGATAACTTGTGTTGCAGCGGGGGCTCGACCCCGGCCCCTGCTCACCTGGACGCTACAAAAGAAGCATGGGCCCAAGAAGGTCTTGGCGCGACAGGTAAGTAATAATAATATTATTATTACCTCCGCAAAAGAGGTAATGTTTATGCCGGTTTGTCTGCCTGTTGATCTGTTCGCTACATAACTCACAAAGTTGTCGACGGATCATAATGAAATGTACTGGGATGTCCCGAAGAACAAATGCCTAAATTTTGGTGCTTATCCTTCAGTAATGTTCAGCACTGAAATGGACGGAGCAGGATTGAGTTCAAAGCCCGCTGCAGACGAAATTCTTTTATCATGTGTTTTTACTTCATCGCGTTCGAATGCGTTGCTGTGTCTGTGAAATAAAAAAACACGAACACCGCTTTTTGATACGACGTTCGCTAAAATTTTGAGAAGCTACAAGACACTGCTCTAGTGACACAGGCTAAGCCAGAGAATACGACGGTAAACATTTTATCGAAGCTCGTCTGCAGCGGGCTTTAGGAAAACATAGAGTTAATTTACATAGGGTGAACGCATGAAACCAGATCTAACGTGACGAAACTAACGCACCTGCATCTAGTCCCGGGCAGGTCTAGGTTATTGGGCGTTGCTCTAGTTAGATTGGCCATGCCAATCTACTATTCAAATACGTATCTATATATATATTTTTTTTCGAAAGATTTATTAAGCGTTTCAACTGGATTTTAATATATATTTGGCCGAGCTTTCGACAGTCTAAACGAAAGTCGTTTTCAAGGCAAAACTTGAAGAACCCAAGAGTTATACTATGTACATACTATGTATCAATGATACGGAACCATAAATTTTTCGAAAATTATTTTGTTTGAGGCAGAAGTAAAATATCAAGCTAACGTAGAAAAGCAACAAGTCAACTCTCTAGTATTCCAACATGTCCGTGAAACTGGACATAATATTGATTGGCAAAACTTCGGTATACTGCAACAAGAAACTCACTGTAAGAAGAGAATATTTTTGGAATCTAGTTTCTCAGCTCTCAACAGAAATTGCTATAACCGTTACCAACAAATCCCAGAAATTTACAAGCCTGTCTTAAAGTCATTGATTTGAACTAATATAATGCGCCTGACCTCTGAAACAAAATAATTTTCGAAAAATTTGTTGGTTCCGTATCACTGATACATAGTATGTACATAATATAACTCTTGGGTTCTTCAAGTTTTGCCTTGAAAACGACTTTCGTTTAGACTGTCGAAAGTTCGGCCAAATATACATCAAAATCCAGTTGAAACGCTTAATAAACCTTTCGAAAACATGGAACCTGGAGGTCCGCTATTTCAACAAATAAAAATATACATATATATATATTAGGATTCAAATCAGGACTTGAACCGGGAACCTCCAGTTTTCCGTGCCGATACTATGATTGTACAGCACCGCTTAAAGGCGACGTTTAAAGCCAAGCACACGCCGTTCCTGCTCTGCCTGTTGTAAAGTCACAGCCGTTCGTGTATAGCTGGGAGTTCAAGTGTTAATGAATTAATGTACTATATACGTATGTTAATACTGTACGCATACGCATTTATTTGGCACAGCTGGTAGGCCGTACTGTTTATGACATTTTTTTAGCCTACTTTCTTATTTTCTTTACCTCTCCGCCCCGAACTTTTTTACATCTATTTGCTGTGAGAAACAATGTGCGTTCATGACCCTGTGCTGCCTTTAATAACTAAGGACATCAAGTGAGATGTGGACGGGTTTTGCCTTTAAAAACATTCGAGTACCATTTAAACAGTATCAGTTCTACAGATTCTATGCTT
Source organism: Parhyale hawaiensis (assembly GCA_001587735.2). Taxonomy (NCBI): domain Eukaryota; kingdom Metazoa; phylum Arthropoda; class Malacostraca; order Amphipoda; family Hyalidae; genus Parhyale; species Parhyale hawaiensis. Next base: position 13,354,885 of record LQNS02276481.1, on the reverse strand, counting down.
AAGAAGAAGATTGGGATTGAAAATCGCTGCAAAGTTGTCGCCTACCAGTCCGGTGACACGTCGTCTGATGACAATTTTAACCGTCTAGCGTCGAGTCAATCAAATAAAAAAAAACTTTTGTGTTGACCGCCGTCTGTTTGTATATTTATAATATCCACCGAAGAGATTAGGTTCTTGCGGCCGTTTGTCTTTCTGTTGACTGAATTTTCTGATTACCAGGAATGTAACTCTAAAAGTTATCGACGGATTTTCATAAAGTTCACAGGAACCGTTAGGAATGTCCCAAGGACTGTTCGTTAAATGTTTATAGTGATCTGTAAAATTTCCTGGATTCTGCGCCATATTGAAATTTTCGTTAGCACTGTGGCGTAGGTCTGTGCTGTCGGAGCGCTTCCCTAGTTTATATATATCACTATATATCGCGTCCTCTTCCAGTATTGGGATAGGATAGGCTAAATTTTCACGTATACCCGAAGAAATGAAAGGAGCACGGAGTAGAATCCATTTTGTTGACGATGCGCAGTGGTTATATGAAGTTTAAACTTTATTGTTAAGTAGATTATTTCATGGTGGAACCGATAAAGGCTGATAAAATACCCTACAGCTTTGGTTTGATGCGATGCCGGTGCTCTTCATCTTGAACTCTCTCTTGTTAGACTACTTTCCAATACTTTCACTCCCCTTGAAATTTTTCTGCAGATTGAGATTGGCGATCGCTTTCGGAATTTGCAGCAGAACTTGAAGTGACCACTTGAGCAGTAGCTTTCAATTCGAGGGGAAATTTGATCGCAGTTGCCATTTTTTTATTATTCTCTTAAATTTGTGGGTCGCCTTCGCTTAGATGACTGAAGCACGTTCCCGGAGTAGCTATGCTACAATTATTCTGTTGTAGAATCACGACTACGAGTATGATACATAATATGCTGACTGATCTGACCACACAATTTCTTCACTGCCATATTGTTCACAGCCAGATCCACGAGATCATGTGCAAAAACACTATATTGTATGTATATCTATTAATGAAGATCAATCTGTTGATATCTGTTCGTTTATGTGCTGGTTTATTTATATTTTGCTGCGCTACTCTTTGTGTATATGTAGATTTGCATATTTATTTTTGTGCATCCACTCAGTGGTTGCTCACTATAGAGGTGTGGTTCGAGTTGGGGTTTATACCCGAACCTGGTTAATTTGAGGGTCCAGTCGATACCTATCTATCGAGTTCTCGGTCCATGTGGATTCTTCGTAGTATAGCTGACACTGATTCTATACAGAAGGGGTGAAGTAAAGAAAGGTGTCTTTAGACAGTATAATCGTTGAGATACTTGGTGACATGGTACAAGGCGTAATCAGTACAGGTGTGATAATACGATACAATCTTGAAGTATGATAGCGAGACTAAGATATCTAGGCCTCAGATTCTAAGAATTCTGTACAATAATTACAACACGACAGATCACTGGAAGCTATGTGACACCAGTGAGCTAAGTCTATAAGTGCTGCCTGCCGTGAAGCGGAAGGCTATTTATTGTCTTCCTCCAGCCTCAGGACGTGTGACGTGCACATTTTCTGCCACGCATGAGGGAAAAATATCGTGAAATGTAGGTTAGATTGGAGAGTGTTGTCATCCTGGCACACTTTGTTGGAAACCGAAAGGCGAAAATTAGACAAGATTGGACATATGATGGCAAACGTAAGGAAGCCTGGAAACTGAATGCACTTTTTGGTTTTCCAAATTTGAAACTCAAGCTCTGGAGACATCACAGTTTCTCGTAGCTTTCTCATATGGAGCTTTATTTTTCCTTTTTCCCACTTCAAAAGTATATTTCCAATGAGATCATGATGCAGACATTGAATAGGTGTTCACTGCAGCAAAAGTACGATAATGTTGCAGAGTACAGTAGAAGCACGAAAAGGAAAGAAGAATTCAGGGTTCTGTTGAAGTTATTCTTTTTCTCCAGCTAAATTTCTTCATTTGACGGAAGGCCTTTTTCTGGAGCAAAAAAAATGTCGCCTTAAGTAGTATCATTGCCATTGACACGTAATTGTATTGGGTAAACGTTGACGAAGCCGATTTAGTTGATGTTAGCACAGTTAGGAGATGCGTTCGTCGATTTCAAAGTAGCGACAAAGATATGGGTAACAAAGTGCGCTCCGAACGCTCATGCGCAGCCACCACCCCGAACAACAAAGTGCGCCTTGATCAACTCATCTGCACCGATCGGCGGAGACCAATGAATGAAATGCGTGTAGAGTTGGGTGTGGGTCTCAACTGTGTCCTTTACGTTGAAACATTGGCCAAGCTGAAGGCTCGCATTGCCCGTGTAGTTCCAGAGAAACGGGAAGCATTCCGTTTGTAACACGACAACGCCAGGGCGCACACGAGTTTGAAGACCATGGAATGTGTGACGAAATTCCGTTGGACGTTACTGTCTCACCCACCGTAGAATCCCGATCTGGCACTGTCACACTTCCACTTGCTCAGTACTCTGAAGGACGCATTCTGTGGATAGCGCTTTCCCGACAACAACGCGGTAATTGCGGCCATGGAAAAATGGACCACTTCGGCCAGCGTGAACTTTTACGCCATAGACATCAAGTTTCTCGTTCATCGCTGCCAACATGCATTGAGAATGGTGGTGACTATATGCATAGAAATTTATATTCTGGAGCATAAAAGGTCGTTCGTTTCAATAATGTCTTTGCTGACTACGTAACTTTTCAACTTTTTGAGATAGAAAAGTAAGAGGCAATACCTCTGAAACGAACCTCGTAAGATCGATGAAATACTATCACCACCACACCAATTTTTCGTATCATTCTTGACGACCTGATTCACTAGTTATTATAAGAAGTTATCGAAAGAATATTTAAATTTTACTGCTCCATTAGGAAGTTAGAACTTTCCCATTTCGAAACTATTTTCCGATGTCTGTTTGGGAATGGGCCTATTGGTTCGTCAACTGCCGCCTATCTAATCTAATCCATTTGAGTATATTGATATACTCTAAATTCATAAGGGGCGAAAACTTCTTTATTGCCTTCAAATAGACAGCGTCATCATTGTATCGCTTTTCTGCAATCGCATGGAAGTTTGTAAATGAAATTTCAATGTAACGAATTCGCCATTGCAAAGGAGGGTTCACACGACAGTCAAACGAACGTTTTGCCTTAGCTCATCGTCCGAATGCGTAGCTGTATCCGCCTGAGCAAGAGAATCGTTCACAACTTCCTGAATTCTAATTTGATTCACTCTATATTGGAAGGGACACTCGCTAACCCTGTTGACGTAACAGCTAACATTTTAGCGAATAGTTTGGTAGACGCATAGTTGTTTCTACTAGGACATCACGGACGGCCGGGACGCTGAGCTAAACCAGAGCACGTTCGTTTGGTGGTCGTGTGAACCCACCTTCAAAGGTTGAGGCCCGTTTACGCGTTTTAAGTTTTCTTGCGCAACGCTTTCGTTTTCCCCACACCTTCTCTAAGAAAAAAACTCCCACTCTGTGATCTGCTTCGTGCGAATAGCTCCGAAATCCAAGCAGGGGGAAAGTCCATCTGCTGGAAATATGTTTATGACTTCCAAATTTTTAGTGAACAAAAAGTGACGCCGAATTTCAATTGCTAATACGCTAAACTAAAAAGAAAAGAAAGAAGTGAAATGAAAAAAATATTCATATAACAACCCTTGGCATGAAGTGTGTTCTGTTTGCTGATAATGCCATGTTCTATGCTGATAGATGCAACTTTCTGTCAAAATTTTTTCTATGTAAATTGTCAGAATGGTTTACTCAAAATAGATTGATTGCCCATGAGGATAAAACTTAGCTAATGTTATTCATTCCATGTTCTCGTCCTGAATTACCAACGATTCATTGCAATGGTAAAGAATTGGAATGGGAGTCTAAGCTTCAATATCTTGGTTTGACTCTTCATGATATACTGAGCTTCAAAGCTCACATTGAAGAGTTAGGGCGTAAGCTCAGCAGTGTTCCTGGTGTAATATATGCCGTGTCTAATTATGTCAGTCGTGATTCGTTGAAACAAATTCATTATATTAGCAAAAGTGTCGACATAAAAAACATTTACGTTTCGGGAATAAGTTCCCATCTTCAGAACTAAAAATAGCTAAAAATAAGGATTTGCACGCCTAAAACTAGAAATTTATTAAGATTGCCTAGCTGGAGGTGTTGTCGCGGGGAAGTGTAAAAGGTGAATGACTGGAATAAACTGACGTTTTTCCCCTGACTGTACACTCCTTCCGCCAGCGGAGGGAGGACTGGAGCAGTTCCCCTCACTACAATTCACAACGGACGTTTTTCCCCGACTGTACACGGCTTCCGCCATCGACGTTCCCCAGCTGCCCGACTGAAAATCAGGACCCGCTCCACCCCCCCCCAGCCTTTTCCAGTCATTCACATTTTACACTTCCCCACGACAACACCTCCAGCTAGGCTATCTTCATGAATTTCTAGTTTTAACCTTGCAAATCCTTATTTTTAGCTATTTTTAGTTCTGAAAATGGGAATTGATTCCCGAAACGTAAACTTTTTTAAGTCGATAAATTTATTATTCATTAGCCTATTCTTTGTTAATTCAAAATATTATCGTCTGGGGTGCAGCCCCTCATTGTTACATTAGCAAACTAGAAGTTGTACAAATAAAATGCTAAGGCGAAAACTTCGTGTTAAGCGAGACAGTAATAGCATACATTAATGAGCCGTAATGATATGTACCGCAAGTTACGAATGTTGCAATTTCAAGATGTGTATAATTATTCGCTACTTAAATTTTCCGTTCATTCATACATAATCATCCTGTTATTTTTGAAAAAGATTACGGCTCGCTCATTCCCAACCAAAACTATGAGATAAGACGCTCTTTTCTCAATCTTCCAAATGTGCGTGTTGACGTAGAAAAACGGTCTACCATTTTTCACACAGCGTCTCTTAGACCCTATATCTAATAACGCCTCTAAAAAAACGGTATAAAGATCATGTCATGCATTGTACTAGTATAACTACTACTCGTTGCCCAAAAAATTTCACAACATTTTTATGGGTTATGAAGATATATTACTGTATGTGTATTGTAATCTGAACGTCTTCAGCATTGTAATGTATAACTGTGTGAAATAAACCTATCAAACCTATCAACTGATGATGAACTTTTGGTAAAGATCCGTTTGTTTGTCTCCCTCTTTGTTCTCCGTACCATAACTCAAAACGTTAGTTTCAGCACTTTTCCACCTTCAATTCTTGGAACTCAAAACTTATGGATGAATTTTGATGAAATTTACGTGGGTTATTAGGTATATCACGAAAAGTAAATTATCAAATTTTTGTGATGATCTGCTTCTTCAATTGCTTGTTTGTCTCTACGGTATGTTTGGTTTTATGCTTGTAAGTAAAACAACACAAAAAGTTACAAACGGATCTTTATGATATTTACAGGAATTGTTAGAAAATATTGAAAGACATAAATGGCCAAATTTTGATGATGATCAATTTTTTTGGTTGTATGTTTGATTAATATTTGTCAGAATGTTTGTTAGCAACCTGACTCAAAGAGTTATGAATGGCTCTTCATGACATTTTTAGAATTATTGAAAATGTAGAAAGACACTAATAATCAATTTTTAGCTATGATCGGTTTAGTCGTTTGTGTGTTTCACTAATGTTTGTTAAAATGCTTGCCAGAACATAACTCAAATATTTAAATACGGAGCTTCAAGAAAATTACAGAATGTGTTATTACTGTCAATATGCCCAAGTGACCAGATTCTGGTGCTGATAAAAACATATCACAGTTTTAGAACAATTTAAATTTTTCTTAACGTGGCCTAGCTTGGGGAGGTATGCGCTCTCAGAGTGCATTAGCCCTTTCCTTATTCATGAATAAATACGTATCATTATTTCATTTAGGACACCTGATTTTTTCTTTTCGTGTAACAAAACCAGCACCTCCCACTGAACAACCTTACTTTCATATTTTATCGCTTCTGAATTGAAGATAATTTTAAGTGTGTCTCAACAGTTTTACGCAGTTTAAAACTTCATATTTTATGATAACTTGAGGGCGCTCGATTATGCCCAAAACTTTGAACAAACTGTTGACGTCTCCGTGAAGAATATGAAAGTAAGATTGAATCCGCTACCGATATAAAAAAAATATCGAGAATCTTCGAGACAAGACTGATGAAAATTTGCAGAAAACCAAGTTGTCGCTCTATTGAATTACCAGAACAATCTAACATTGGAAAAGTGTGGGAGGGTGGCGAGCTGACGGCCCCTCAGGTAGCACCGAGTGTTGTGGATCTCTTACTTCTGAATTTTGTCTGCATTGATAAATTCACAAATGTTCTTTCTTGTCTGGTTGGATAAACTCACAACTGTTGTTTCTTGTGTCGAAAGATAAATTCTCAAAACTTCTTTCTTGTCTCGAATTACAATTTCACGATTGTTCTTTCTGTCGCGAATCATAAATTCGCAAATGTTCTTGCTTGTCTCGAATTATAATATTACGGTAATTATTGTTCTTTCTCATCTCGAATAAAAAAATTATTATCACTTATTCTCAGACTCACCTATATTGAAATGACTTTCTTAGCATGAGATATTGACTTCTGAAGTTCTTAACTATGTCTTCGATAATAAATTTATACAAGCGCTCGTTACTTAAAAGGCACTGAAAGGACTTGTCTGGTATTGTGGTATTAAATGTTTTGATTTTGAATAATTTTCGAGAAAATGAATTTCTCAACTTTGTATACTGTATTCTATTAGATCATGATATAAAGTTCATAGCCTCAAGTGTTTCGTATCGAAGTCTTGTCTCGAAGAACTATTGTACAAATAATTTTTTTCTAAAAAAACGCTGAAATTGCATTCGTAGTAGTTATCGTGTATTTACATTTTAAATTTCGATTCTAAAAAATACTGTGATGCCGTGCATAGCACCATTTTTTTCGATTTTAAATAATTCTGTTGCTACAAGATACTGAGATGTGTTTTAAAGAAAGCTTCATATGTTTTCATTTTAATTTTTAAAATCTAAAACAGAGATTTTCAGCTTTGCTTTGCGCTCTTGAAATTTTACACTAAAACGAAATTTACGCGATTCAACACGCGTTTTTCAGAATCAGTCTCATGTCATCTCCAACTGTCAATCTGATGATGAGTTGATATGAGTATTAGCCAGAGCCAATTTCAGCTGGCAACGTAACCCACGAGCGTTTCCCAGAGCAGAGAGACAGTCAACACATTGAAAAATCGTCTAGACAAATACGGGGAGCAGCACCTTCCACAACTACGGACTCCTCCTCCAGGATTCGCCTCCTCTTAACGGCTATATCTTCAACTGTCGCTTTGTTCCATTATCTTTTGTGCCCCAACTAACTCAAAATCTGCGAATCGCGGCGGGCCTGGTGCAAATAATCGTGCTTCCACGATCACCCTCTTCACCGACTTTTTTCCCCCAGATAAATAAATGATTACCCCAGATAAATAAATGATATCCCCAGGTATATAAATGATGTCCCCCAGATAAATAAATGATTACCCCCAGATAAATAAATGATATCCCCAGGTATATAAATGATGTCCCCCAGATAAATAAATGATTACCCCCAGATAAATAAATGATATCCTCCAGATAAATAAATGATGTCCTCCAGATAAATAGATGATGTCCTCCCAGATAAATAAATGATGTTAATGCCAAATAATGGGAGTAAACAAACAAACAAACAAATATCATTTATTATCTCGTATACGGGGTACAATGGATACACCTATCGAGGTTTTCTTTTTGCCTTAATTCTAGAATTTTGAAGATCCAGTAGTGTGAAGAGCAGGAGAAGCAGTCCGTGCTGAGAGTCAATTTAGGATCCCTTATAAAGGGCCGAAGTGTAAGTCTCTGTTACTCGCAGTGAATGGGCCTGTTACTCCGTTTACTGCCAGCTGTCTGGTAATCTAATATCCAACAGTCAATGTGATAAACTGATGACAATATTAGATAGGCTACCCGGATCCCCTACAAAGTCTTGGACTTCTGTTAGAGAGACCCTAGCTACTGTGGGAGAGACTACGATGCGCTTCATAGCATCGTGATTTGATTTTAAATATTCCCCCCCCCCAAAAAAAAAAACGCTGTAATGGCATTGAGGCTATCAAACTTTTTTTTTTTTTGTTTTGAAGAATGGTTTCATACATAATTTACATATATTACTGATTAAAGTGGCTGTTGAATGAGTATTATGTAAGTTTATTTGTTCTGCATTGAAATTTTGTCTGGAATAATTAACTTGCGCAACTTGATTCTTGCTCAATGATTTCTCCTCTTTGTATCTATGAACAACTGCTCATGTACAATTGTGATTCACTAAGAGGACGCAATACAGTATAAACTTCATCTAATTTAATACTACATCTCTGGTTGGAGCGTCATATTCACAGTAATATATATAATATTTTTACTAACTTCTTTGTTGGAGTATATTTCCCCTTAGTTTAAACGATGCCGATATAGTACTCTTGTGTAGCCTACATAGTATTCAGGTACCTACGATATGTGCCTATATTCTAGCTGCACCGGACCTATCCTAACTTAGCCCAACATGCGCTTAACTAATCTAGCTTAACTTATACTCTTTGCTAGATCACATGCTATATCTGGACCATTTACGGTGGTTGAAGTCTTACAGTGTCATTTTCTCCTATTATTATCTTAATTCTACTGTTGTGGTGTCCTCGATTGCTTAGGCAAATCTATGTTAAGTTCAAGTCCCCTCTAGGCTTCACTAGTTTGGACTTGAGACAGGAGAGTCGGCTTCGTCACTTTGAATCGCGTTTAAATTGATTAACTTTGGCAAGATAATCCTCGATTCTGATCCACAAAATGGAGTTTTCGGTGTTGTTTTAAGTATTATTGGGTTGCTTTCAGCGCCTGCAATGTGATTCCAGATGACAAAACCAATGCTCCTGTCCAAAGTTCGCAACAATTCAAGCCTAGTGAGTTTGACTTGAGTCAGATTCGCCGCACCAATTGATGGTTTGTGTACAGTGTCGTCTTTTCGTGTTTGAATTAAGTTCAATATAACAATATCACCATAACTTCTATTGAACCTGGTCGCAGTGCAAGGCTGAGTTCAAACGTCATTCATCTCAATGCGTTTACTCACCCACTCGGCCGAATGTTCTGTAGCGTCGTCGTCAGCACAACTTTGCGTACGCCACAACATGCTATTAAAATATCAACCGTCAAACCAGTCTCCCCTGCATGCAAGTGTCAGTAGGGAAGGTACGGATATCTCTTCAGATTTGAAGTGAAATAAACTGAAAAACAGTGCACTTTTCTTCTATTTCTAGAGCACAGAACCACATTCGGACTAGTGAATGAGCAATCGCGTTGATATGAATGACGTGTGAACTCATCACTACACTATCATCGGTACTAGTTTTGAACCTAGTTCCAGTGGTATAATATCATCATATTGCGCGTGGAGTCGTGCCAAAATTGCCGAAGCAGATAATTCGTCGGTGGAGTTGACCATCACCCGCGAACGAAGTGAGAGAGGTGATAATATTTTCGTTGAAGATTTAAGTATATATGTTTGTTAATATATATATTTGTCTGCTCACCCAAACAGGGATCGAAGGAGTTGAGCAATGCTCATAATTTTTGTAGAGAGTTTGGTGGGTTGACCTAAATGTGACCCGTGCCAAAAAAACTAGGCCTAGCTGGCCATAAAAAATGATGGCGTTGAATTTGCTTCCACTGCGGCAGATTGTCTTGCGCCACGAGGCGTCCTATTTTTCCTGTGTTTTTATTGAAAATATAATACTAGTGGCGTAGAACGCTAACTTTGTTGGACACAGCATCCATATGAGAAATTAGGATTAGCTGGCCATCAAAAATGACTTCGTTGAATTTGCCCCCACCGCGGGTGATGGTCTTGCGCCACTAGGCGTTCTAGTTCATGTTTGTAATTATCAAACTGTATATCCTCAGTCGTCACAAATCCAATACGCTATGTATAATATAGTGTTTTACCTAAACATTTTCTTGAAATACTTTTTACCTTTGCAACTTTGTGTTGCACAGACAGCTGACACGCACCAACTTGATTCCACTTTGGGTACGTATTTCATTTACGAAATTAGGAACTGCAAGATGTTTATTATAAACTATTTCGATGCATTTGTTGTTAATATATTCCTATTCCCATGAATTTTTACTATAACATGTTAATACCCCTTTAAGTCTATCTCTTTCTTCGGATCGCCGCTTGCAAAGCGACGCTCCTCACACCACCAATCTATTGAGCTCCCAACAGTGCTGAGCCGAGCTGGATTTTGCCAAAGAAATTCGCTCATTCAATTGGTTATCTATAGACGAGACTCCCTGCCGTGTCGAGGTTTATCCCATAGGAACGGAAATATTCCAGTCAGCGCGCCTTGTAAATGAAAGGAAACCCTACGGGCCGAGAACAGCCGGGCTGTCTGGCTGCACTTGCCGGATCGTGTCGTGATTGGTCGAGCTGCTACAATTGAGCGCTACAATATGCGACACTGTTCGTTAATAAGTGAAAATTGTGTAAAATAGGAAAGTGTTGACTTGGGTGAACGATGGGTTCTGGGATACTATTCGTAATAAGTGAAAAGCGTGCAAAATAGGAAAGGGCCGACACAGATGAACGATAGGATCTGGGAATTGTTTGCGGTATGTAAAATTGGTCTAAAAGTGGAAAGTGTTGTCACAGCTAGTTGAGCGATGAGATTTGAAAAATTTTTCGTCATAAGTGAAAATTGTATAGAACCGATAAGTGTTGATTCAGTTTAGCGATAGGATCTGGTAATATTTGCGATTACTGTAGCATAAAATTGGCTAAAATAAGACTGAAGAGATATTACTGAGTGACTGAATTTTGCACGCTGCTACTGATGATGACAACTCTGCGTAGGAGCTGAAATTTATGGGATATTGATTAATATGACTGGGAAATCTGTATTATCCACACGCTTACGGCAATGACTGAGTTCCAGCAACAGCATGTGGAATTCTGCTCATAGTAATAAATAAGTACGTTATATCCCAATTAAAGATTTTCGGTGGAAGAAGCGCGGCGTATGGTGTGCACCTGGTGGCCTTTTTGAGCGGGGCATCCGTGAGGCTCGGGTGCTGCACGGTCGCTATGCTCGTTTTGGGGGTGGCACGGGCGACCTCGTTCCGAACATAAATCACCCATAAAGGACGCGCTTGCCCGACCGTGTTCCACGGATATTCCACGTCTTGGCCAAAATAGCAGTAAACTGCTACTTCTGCGGAGGCGCGGAATATCCGCGAAATACGGTCGTGCAAGCGCGCCCTGTATGGGTGATTATGTTCGGAATGAGGTCGCCCGTGCCACCCCCAAAACGCGCATAGCGACCGTGCAGCACCCGAGCCTCACGGATGCCCCGCTCAAAAAGGCGACCTGTGGCGGGTGGCGGCCATGTGTGGACCAAACGCCACGGTAGTTCCATCGAAAATTTTTAATTGGGATGAGAGTGCTTGCTTCAAGCCGGGTCCCCACAGAAAGCAGCAATCGACGCAATGCGATGTTTACGGGAGTCGCTTTGCAGCAAGGCACGGGTGTCGCTAGGCATCGCAGTTGCGGCGGTGGGGGCAGCAGACTGCTGTACCCTCCGTTACATTTTGTCGTGCAACAAATTTGTCGCGTTGCACGTCGCTTGTCTCGTCAGTGTGGCGGCGGCCTTACATTGCTATTGCGACAGAGATACTCGTCAGGGGCGTATTGCAATCCTGTGTCACTTATGCTACACCGGCTTCCTATGCGACACAGGTTGAGTAACACCGGGCGACACCGACGGCAACCCTCAGTATTGTAGAGCTATGAGCTGGGTAATACTGCCTTTGTTTACAAACATCAACTTTGATACTCAACAATTAGTATTACAAATTGTATCACTAACATATAGTGCTTGAATTCCGGTATTTGAAGCACTCTTGCGTAGTTTTCTCAACTTTTTATTCTAAAATGCAGCCAAACAAAGCTCCGCCAGAAATATTTATGCATGAGCTTTCCGCCGATTCTGCGGAAGCGCTGAGATTGCACGTTGCATTCACCGCTATACGGTGGGACACCGAGTAACACCGTGAAGGTAACGCTGGCGCCTGATTGCAACACGTCTTCAGGGAAATTTGACTGCAACGCTTTCGCCACTTACACTTGTGAGGATATCCTATATCATAGACTCAGCTAGCCTGTAGTATATTGTAAGTGAACGCGTTAACCCTCTTGTAGTAATTTGTTTACAAATTTATCAACATTAGACTAAAATTTCAATGTCATTTTTGCGAAACATATTTATGCATTTAACTCTAATTTCCATTTCACAGCTGGCATTAACCTTTAATTTTATGGCTTTTGGCTATTCTCTTTAAAGCTAATAACGCATAAAAACTACTGAAGCTAAGTTCTTTTAATCCGTATTTATTTTAGCTTATTAAACTTTCCCCAACCGCTATGTTTTACCGATCCTTTGAATTTAATGGTTTAACACACAATGTTAGATAGAAAATGATAGGAAATGACACACAGACACATTTATTTCTTTGGGAAACTTCATATTGTCGCACAAATAATGTGAAGCAAAAACACTGTAACGGCTATCGCAAGCTAGCGTCAGACATGTTTACATCTCGCCCGCACAACAATGGATACAATGAAAACGGGAAGCTTATAGGAAACCAGCCCATGCCGTAGCTGATATACAAATATTTTAACTTCCGTATGGTTATATTAAATCCCCAGGCTTTATATTCAATTAGGCCTGTGCTTCTTCGCTTTCTAAGGTTAGGAGGGCAGGACAGGTTTTGCTAAAGACGTTACTGCTTTTAGAGGTAAACATTTTAAGAACAGTGCGCGGAGTAAGGAAAGGTTAGGTGCATACAACTTTTAGCGGCAAACTTTTAACGAGCAGTGCCCCTCCGGGGGCATAGGGTGGGCCATAGGCCATAGGGTTAGGTTAGTTAGGTTCGCCCATCCTATGTTATGGGGAGTAGCGCCCCCAGGGGGTTTGAGTAGGTTACCTTAGCCATTAGCTAGGCCTTCGGG
>LQNS02276481.1:13306933-13317339 GCA_001587735.2 Parhyale hawaiensis | reverse complement strand
GGGGAGTTTTGGTCGCGCTAATATGGAACTTTCTACGACACGGCATGTTTGTGGCAGGCAACAGAAAACGGGATGCTTGGGTCATGCCCAGGTGACTCGCCCAACTTCTGGAATGAGACCATGGCTTGGATTTTTGGTGCAGGGAAATGGGAAATAAAGTAAAAATTCTTGGAGTTAGTTGATCTACCTTGTCGATAGAAACCATGAATTTTTCTATTTTATCGATTAAGATAAAGGGATGAAAAAGAAGGTAATAGGATTTTACCGACCTAATTGCTGTAGTCAAGTGACAATTTGATTTTTGTGGAGGGGTATAAAGCAAAGGACTCTCCGGATCTGTTTTTATACCTTGCGGGTTATGACCGTGATTTTTTTTTATGGAATGAGTGTGTATACAACTTGACATTGTGGAAGAAAACAGTGTTTGTTGGGTTTCACTAACATAATTACTCTATTGACATAGAGATTCGTTTTTTTTCGTTATTGAATAAACTGAACCATAGAATAATATTTGGTTCTTGGAGTTTGCTGCAATAACTTGTGGCATAATTTTATTTTGGTAGATGGATATACAGACTTAGAAATCACTTGGGTTTGCTAACTCAACTTGGGAATGAGCCAATGGTTTTGATTTTGTGAACTTATATGGCTCAGTTTGCAGAATGAGAGAATGGCCTTGCTATTCGTATAGCGCCAAGAATTGATTTTTTATACTGACTAAAAGTATCACTGCAATATTTTTTCCTTCTAGTCGAATAACTCTTCATATTTCGACGGGTGAAGGCTAAATTATATTACATAAGGGTAGTTTATCAGTTCCATTCTTCTTTCCCTTCTCGTCTATCTTCATTATTTTCATAGGTGCTGTCTATAGCAATTACCTTAAATTCGGCTTTCACGCATTATAGTTTCATTGGTGCATTGAAGACCTGACTACTTCACATCATTATATCACTGCCAAAAATCTTCTGCATTCCCACAACATCTCTCCCCTTGCACAGACTAGATTAACCATTTCGGACTGGAATATTATTACCAAATATATCCTACATCTATTTATCCAAGATATCATCGGACTCAGCTCGAGAGTCATTACGCTGGTAACAAGCTCAAATTTCCCGTAAAATCTTAGCCCAAGCAGCAAAATAAGATGAAAGTCTTCAAAAAGTGGCGGCTTTGATCTCTCGTTACCGTATTTTGCTACCCCCCCCCCTCTTTGCAGGGAGAAGGGGGGGGGGCAGCTTGCCCCATACCTCCAACTTCTCGAGGCGAGAGCCACAGGGCTAGTTTTCGTTCGGATAATTACTTAAATACTACCGTGCATTAACACATAAAATTAGAACATCTAACTGTAGAGCAATGACCAGCATGGAGAATACCCCAGTGCTGTTCAGCGTGAAGGCTCGCTACATGCTATTTATCAATTAACAAATGCTACATATTTCAAGGGTATTTGGTATCCCCCAGTAGTGTTTTACTATACGGTATTGCGTACATAGGCTCGGTGGGGTTAGTTTATTTATCTTCTTCTTCCCTGTGGCCAAGTGAGCAATGGCGTCGACAGAGAAGAGCAGCTATTTTCGAAGTTTAATTCGTCAGGTCTCGAAGTTCTAACAATCTTTATAGTGACTCCCGGTACTAGCTACTTCGGTATTTCATTGTGCTTCCTAGTCAAAGTTTTAGATATATCTATCAACTACCCAAATCAAATGATTTCTCTTAGCAGCTAGAACCAACGTACACACGTCTGGGTCTCCCAGCCCGCACCCACCTCAGAAAAACTGGCCGCAGCATATTGTTATTAAACTATTTTCTTGCCCTCATGTATTCTTTCCACGTAGTCCTAGAGGGTAATTGCAACAGTGATACACCTTAACCTCATTACGGGTCAGCGGTCGCTCCTCAACTGAGATGCTCTTATGCCACTACCAGGGATGTCAAGGGGGTTTTTTTAGACACCCATAATCTTGGGAAAAACTTCCCTTCTTTGACAGCCTTGTGTGAAAAAGGGCAGATACACAAACACGTTAAAATATCTATATCCCAGCACATACTCTGCGAGATGTGATTTTGTTTTACACGTCCTTCAGTAAAGAAAGGTGGCGGCATAAACTTCACCCCGCTTTACTCAAGGTTAGCTGTATTGTTTCAAGAGTTCTTTCTCCCATTGTTTATTCTTACAGGAAATCGAGCGTGAGCAAAATAGGGTTCAGGCGAAATGGGATCATAGTTTGCTCACTCACGGTGCGCGAGAAGCTGAAGGATTATCATTAACTTGCGAAACCAATGGAAATTCCACGGTTAGTGAATGTTCTCACTTTTTTCAAATGAAGCAATCCTAACCTACGCTACTATAACTCACCTTAGTTCGACCTAAAACAGCTCCCGAACCTAACCTAATCTACCCCATAAATAACGCCTGTCCCTTAATCCTTACGAACTGCGTCTAACCTCAAGTCTGCTGCACACGAAAGTCGAAACATGGGACGTTTCCCCCGATCCTTCCCATTACGCTGTTGTTTATGCAGCTTCGACTTGTTTAATATTATTGTATTAAAAAACAGCCTAAACTCCGTACCGCGCCAACTATTCCGTTACAGCGGGGTCACTTGGCTCGGTTTAGCCTCACTCTTTGAATTTCTATTGAGTTTCAATTAGTTACTTTTCATATTTATATTCGATGTGTCTTAATAGATTCAACCGTTGTCAGAAACATTTGTACCAAGAACATGAAACGCTTCCGTGTTCCGACTCGTACATAGTGGGCTTAACGTAGCCCTTATATGCCAAGTCCACCCTAAGTCACCTTACCCAACAAATCTAAATACTATATCACCGGTGGATCTCACAATGTTTTACCAGCAAATTTTTCGCCCTTGTACATCATGATAGATGCATAAAGATAGCATAAAAACAGATACAGCAATCTCACTCTTCAGAGGTTTTTTTTCTCATTACTTTTCTTCTATATTTACACGCCTTCCCCATAACCTTTTCTTCTCATCATTTAAAGATAACATTAGTTAGACTTTCACATTTTTAATATATCCATTTTCCATCGGTGTATTATGATGATTTCGATTCTATTGCGGGACCCGTGGCTGCTTTGCACTTTATGTGCAGTAGCTCTCCTACAAAATACAACAATCAGGCCATTTTTTTTTATAATTGATTCATGCCGCCGAAAGAACTTTTTCTGTTAGTTTACGTTATTTCTTTAAACATCGCGCTTTCCCTTCAAAAATACTTTAAAATGAAGCAGTTCAAAACAGCTCGCTTTGCACTGTATTTTTGCAACGAATTTTCCCATATTTGGATTGTTATGCGACCCCTCTAATGTGAATATTAGGCTGCAAGATATGAAACTCTGTACGGTATGTGTGATGCGAGCAGAAGAAGACAACTATAGTTGAACTTCCTTCCAGCGAAAATCAGAGCTTCATGATAGTCGAAGCTTCCGCTATCTAATACAAAAAAGCTTAGCGTACAGACACATAGATGGATGGAGCCTCAAGCAGAATTATAGTATAAATTATACAATATTTCTTTCACGATTTCTTGTTTCCATTCAACAGTGTCAGTGTTATTCGGTGCACGGGTTACTCCTAGTTCTTCTTTTTATTTCCTACTTCGTTTCTCCCTTTTGTACGAAATCTTTTCGAGTTCGAGTTCCATTGCTGTTATCTACTACTGGGTGAACAAAACGTGGCTCTTGTTACAATTGTACATACTTACATAAAAATTGTTTGTCCCTTCAACACATGGTATTATCCAGACAGAGGCTCTTCCGTCCGCTCTTGTGTTTTTAATTGTATAAATACAACAAGTAAAATCAGGTACTCGAATTGGTGAGCTACAGATCGCCACGCCGCCACTCCACCCTCACAACTCTTAAGGAGCTGTAAGCACCCAACAAACTTGAGTTTCACCGCATACTTGGATTCCTTCTTCGATTAAATCTTTCACTGCTGCTGTGCTGTTACCCTCTTTTTACTTCTTTGCTGGTCGTAAGCCTTTCAGGAGGATATTGCGCTCTGTCAGAATATTTGGGCTTCATGAGCCCCAGAGATGTCGCGAATGCCTGTTCCGTAAGGGTTGTTGCAGCTGTCCGCAGTTTCTCTGATGATGTTCGTTTATGGAGTTAGGTAGGTCTTCTATATTTCCACTCTGTTCATCAAGGCGGGCTGCTGAATTACGGTAAGCGACTCATCCCAAGAGATTCGTATCAGCTCTGAGCGCGTGGGAGCAATACCCTCCGCACGAGTTTCTCTTTCTTCTGTCTTCTTCCATTTTCTTCTTTCGTCTCTTAGAGGTACTTTGCGATCTAACCCTATCAGCAGAAGCTCCCTGAGCTAATTGATACTGTCAAGCAATCGCCTTGTTGCGTTTTAGGTGGTTAAAGCCGAATCTAAGAAGAATAATTACACTTAGAATGGAAATCATAGTTTTATCGCAGAAATGACAACATCTCGACTATTTGGCTATAAATTTCAGAGGAAATATGACAGAAAGTTAAATTTAAGATACTCGTAGTGTCTGTTAATTTTCAAACTACTAATCGTGCTGGTTCTAGAAAAATTATGTTTTTTTGTCAGTTTTACTAATTTCACTGAACGGCGGTAATAGCTTTTGGACTAAGAAACAAAGTATTCACAGTTTTGTATCACTAAAGGAGCAAAAATAACACAAATGAGAAAATATATATTAAGCAAGAAATCATTGATCAAGAGTTTGCAAAAAAAAGACTGAAAGTCTTATTTGCCAACATGACCCCCATGACGTTTAATAACTTCAGTTCCTTCCGTCAAAATGGTCGACTGCAACTGCACTTACTCATCTGGGGCCAGTGGGCCTATACCCGCAGCACAACCCTGTGACTGTGGGTCTCCCATGTGAGGGTGTGGTCTAAGTTGACTTTACCTTTTCCTTTATAAACCTTGAATCCTTGCTGCCAGTTAGTTTCTTTATTGCAGAATGTGGAACTGCCCTTGCTGCTGTAGCAACAGCATCTCACAAGACAGATTTTGAGTTGTACTGCCTTCCATCTGCGTAAATTTCCTTCATCAGAAGGTCCCTGAAATTTTCAATTCGTGTTAGATCAGGTGAGCACGGTGGCCAAGTCATCAGTTTCTCTCCATGCAACCCCCAAAGAGACCAAAAATGCTGTGGTAGTACCGGCAGAGTGAGGAGGCGCATTATCATGGATGAAAATCAAGTTTCGAAGCAATGAAAAAGGTATGTCATCCAGCCATGGGACCAAGGCGTCCTTTAACATGTCACAATATGATGCTGATGCCATTTTCACACCATCAGGTACTATAACCGGACCTACAAGTCGATCCCCTATGATACCAGCCCATATCATAACACCACCTCCCTGTTGTTGACGTTTTACGCGTTGATGACACTCACGTCCAGGAGCACCCAATCCTTACTCCACCCATCAGGTCCATCAAGGGTTACCCGGGTTTCGTCGGTGAAGAGAACATGATTCATTGATCTTCATGTATTTCTCTGCCAATTCCAATCTCAAAATTTAGGTCTTTGGGTCAGAGGAGACAATTTTAGAGGGGATTTGACAGCAGCAATGGAGTGAACGATATAATTTCTTGTGGTTTTAGGCACTTCAGGAAGCCCAGCTGCCGTAAAATTAATTTACTTGTGTGTCCGAGTCATCTACGTAGCTGATGAACCTCATTTCTCATGTCTCTATCAGTAACAGTCCTTGAATGCCCAGCATCTGAACTTTTTTTCCGTGGTGAAGGATACTTCAAGATTCTTGTTACTGTGTCGGGCAATAACATCAGGAGATCTGGTGCCTTTAGCAGTTTCTTTGATGATTTCTTTCTCCTCGTTAGTCATTCACCTCAAAAAGAAAAAAATGCAAGGAGTTGTCAACCAGGAGACACAGCAAAATGTAAACAAACTCAAGAGTGTTGCCATAAGATGTCACGATTTCCCTGCAAGTTTCAGGAAAATTTGATCGCGCTAAAATGAGATATGGTCAATTTTGTGCCAAAGCTATTCTTTCCATTCAAAGTGTAGAGCATTCTGAGAGAGCATACATCCACCAAGCAAGGCAATAGTAACGAAAAATTCAAATTATTTCTGAAACCATTATTTTGTTTGTATCAACACTAAAATCTAATCATTTGTACCTTTTGATAGTTTTAACAGTTTCTGTAATTTTCCTGGAGATCCATTCATAACTGTTTAGTTACGCTCCTATCAAACATTACGGCAAGCATAAGTCAAACACACAAACGGACCAACCGATCATCACCAAAATTTAATCATTTATGACTTTTAGCATTACTCAAAATCCCCGTAAACTTCAGAATGGTCCCTCCGTAACTTTTCGAGTTATTGTGCTTGTAAGCTCCATGCGATATTCTGTTTTAATATTCAAAGAACCAGTACACGCCTTAAGCCCCGCCCATTCGAACATACTTCAGATTACTTATCACCTACTTGCCCTTCAACATTGTTCTTAAGTACACAGCGGGAGCTCGTGTATGACGAGCCCCCGTTAGTTACGTACGCCCTTAGTTAGGCCTTAGGGTCGTTGCCTCTCCTTGCTTTCTGAGCTTCCTTCCTTTATTTCCCACTCCTACTGTCTCTCTGTTTATTTTTTTCCACTCTTTTAAACCCCTTTGTTGTGACTAGTCTGCATTGTAATAATATATTGTTCTCACTTTCGTAACAAACATGATCTATAATTGAGCGAAGTTTATAAGTATAGCAATTTCCCTTTTAATTAGCTTGTCTTGATTATTAGTATCACTTTTCATTGCAATTCTCGTACTCATGATTTCATGATTTCTTTACTTTTCTTCAGACCATTATACACTAGCCAAATAATTCAAAACTTTACGTTGGACTTTGTAGTGGCACTTTTCGAACAATCCAACTTGTGTCGAACATTTGTTTCTTTCATACCTCTAGGGGCGCCCATATGGCCCCTTCACTGCTAACAAGCATAAAATCAAACGCAGTGACAAACAAACGAACTAACATCACAAAAATTTGCTCATTTACTCATCGTAATATACCAAACAACTCCTGTAAATTTCATGAAAATCCGTATATAACTTGTTGAGTTATGGTACTAAGAAAAATAGGTAGACAAACAGTTGAACGGATTTTCATCAAAAGTTAATCATCTGTTAACAATTCTTGTAAATTTCGTAAGGATCCGTTCATAAGTTCTTGAGTTATCTTGGCGACAGACAGACAAACACGACAAACACAAAACCTCTTTGGCCTAGGTAATAAGAACTAGAACGCCCAAGGGCGTTAGATCATCACCAGTGGTGGGGGCAAATTTCAGTGCCGTCATTTTTTGCCGCCAGCTTACTATAGAGTTTTGGTATTTTTCACATTTAGGTCAACCTCCCTGACTCTCTGAAGAAATTACGAACATTGGTCAACTCCTTCTTTTTTTTTGGGGGTTGACAGACAAATATACTAACACAATTAAATTTTCAACGAAAATATCATCACTTCTCGCACTTCATTTGCGGGTGATAATATTTGTTGATCGTATGGTAGGGCCTAAATATCGATGTGCATCAAAGATACAGTCCTGTCTAAGTTTGTATTGAGTTATAAAACTTGATATTGTATTTTTGCTTTGACGTTCCAAAGCCTAAATTCTGTTCGTTCTTGCCGGAATGCTATGGACAGCACCGCTTAACTGAAGTGGAACGGACGATCGTCGCGTCTTTTGATTATTAAATATGAAATGAATTTGACACGTGCAATGCACTCTTTGTAGCGGACTCAGTGCCAGAAGCATGAACGTAAAATGACTGTCAATACATACTTTGCCATTATTTTCGACGGCTGAACACGCAAATTTACATGAAGAGGTTGGTTTATATGTATTTTCTGGCCAGTGGAATACCAGGAGGACCGACTGGATTACCCTAGCCTCAGTTAGGCTTTCGAGAGATCTGCGTTCCGCTCACGCTTTTTCTTCCTTCGAGTTTCCTACCCTAATGCCGGGACCGCACCGTACGGTCACACAACTTTATGCGCAAATGTGCAGCTCGCTTGGTTGTCACTCCTGCTGCCTTATCTATGCTTACCGACAATAAATATATGTTTGAATGACTTGTGAGCGCCGCGTCGTCGCAGCCTTCAGGGGGCATGGGATACGCCATAAGGTTAGGTAAGTTAGGTTCGCCCATCCTATGTTATAGGGAACAGCGATTCCAGAGGGACCCCGTAGCTTACCTTTGCTAGCCGTGCGCATTTTGCTTTCTTCCAATTTCATACTCTTACTTGGGTAACTTTCTTCACTTTATTTTCTTCTATACCGACTTGCTGGTCCCACGGGTATTGAAGCGGTGTGGGAACATTCTGGTGTCATGGGTTCCCGTTCCTATCGGCATGCTGGATGGCCTTCACTTTATCCTTTGTTTGATCACCTGTGTCGTGGAAACGGAGGCTTAAACCATTCAATATATAACTAGAGCACTCTGAGAGTGCATACCTCCGCCAAGCGAGGCAACGGTTAAGGAAAATTAAAATTGGTACTGAGATCATGATTTTCTTTGTATCAACACCAAAATCTAATCATTTGTGCTGTCGAGGAATGTTAACAATTTCTGTAAATTTTTTCAAGATCCGTTCATAACTTTTTGAGTTATGCTGCAAACAAACATTATGACAAACATGGGTCAAACATACAAACGAACCAACCGATCTTCACCAAAATTTATTCATGCATGTCTTTCAACATTACTAACAACTCCTGTAAGTTTCAGAAAGATCCATTCAATATTTTTTGAGTTATTGTGCTAATATGCATAAGATTCAAAACGGTGACAAACGAACGAACAAACGGATCATTACAAAACTTTGGTCATTTACTCTTCGCGATATAGCTACGTAATACACTCACGTAAATTTAATTAAAATCCGTCCATAGCCTTTTGAGTTCTGGAATTGAGAAAAATGAGGCAGACAAACAAACAAACAAACGGATGAACGGATCTTCACCAAAAGTTGCTCATCTGTTCCTCCTAACATACCTAAGAATCCCTGTAAACTTCGTCAAAAACCGTCCATTACTATTTGAGTTATCTTGATGACAGACAGAAAGACAGACAGACAGACAAATAGACCGGCAAACCCGAAGAAAACATAACCTCCTCGGCGGAGGTAATAATGCACATCAAATTGGGCCAGCGAATGAATACTATGTATGATGCACATCAAATTGGGCCAGCGAATGAATACTATGTATGATGCACATCAAATTGGGCCAGCGAATGAATACTATGTATGATGCACATCAAATTGGGCCAGCGAATGAATATTATGTGGCCCGTCCTCGGCTTGGCGTTCGTCTTCTTGTCTCATTCACTATTCTTGTTTGCTGAAATCTTTCGAGAAACAGTTGCCTTTTCTCCAGTATACTAAATTTTTATTTTTTCTTTGTTTTTTCATTACATCGGAAATTATTCTTCGGATTTGCTGCCTTAATCCGCCTATTTGAACGTGAGATGAAGTAAAAATAATTATCCACGAAAACTTTGAGCAAAAACAGTTCTTTCGCAGTATGTCGTGAGTAAATGATTGGTTAAAGGTTTTTGCCGGACTGTACGTTTCCCCGGTGTGATTGTCATGTAAGTGCCAAGTTAAAGTTTTAATGACGAGAATTCTGAATAGAACCCCGCGATGGAAAATTAGCCGAAGATATAGCGTGATTAAATACCAGCGATTATAACAGAAAACGTATCGAACCTGCAGTCAAATGCCATCTTGAAGTAGCTATTGGACAAAAATAAGTCATCCGCGAGAACCAGAGGATTTAAATTCGGCATAACATTGAACGTATCAGTTACAGTCAACAGTTAAATGCAAAAAAAAAAAATCCATCCTTAAGAGCCAAAGGACTAAAATTCAACATAAATAAAACGCATCACTTTCAGTCAACTGCGCAACAATTAATAATTAATAGTACTAAAGAACTTATTGTACTCGGTACGCGTTGGGATAAAATCATATTAAGAATTGAAGATCGGAATGGGCATAAGTTGAAACGTATCTCATTCAGTCGGCGGCTGTAGGGCAAGAGTATTTCCATTAAAAGACCACGGCGCGGCAAAATGGCCTACGATAACCCGAAGAAGCCGTTCATATTCGTAGGCTGCAAGAAGCGCAGCGTCGAAAGACTTGAGCAAACATCATTTCCTGCTGCAAGCAAGCAAAACAGCGAGCAAGTCGAGCAGTCATCTCTTTCGAGCCTAAGGGAGCGTCAATTTTGAGTGAATGGCCCCGGAATATTTACGAAGCAAAATCACTTACGAAAGTTAAGAGGTGAGCGACAAAACTGTATTCGCAAGATGGCAAATATTTGCTCGAGAGAGGTTAGTGAGTGTTTGTGTTACGGGATA
>LQNS02276481.1:13291735-13306427 GCA_001587735.2 Parhyale hawaiensis | reverse complement strand
GTATTCGCAAGATGGCAAATATTTGCTCGAGAGAGGTTAGTGAGTGTTTGTGTTACGGGATAAATATTGACTCTTAATGGATATTCTTTGTAGGATAAAGAAACGGCGCATGCCGCGAATACATGACCGTGCGTACGCAAACGAATCGCCTGAATGTGGTCATGCTTCTTGTTCTATATATACTACTGCTATAAGGAAATGCTGTGATGGTGTTTCCCTCCTCAGGGAACATAGGTTGGGCCATTGGGTTAGGTTAGCTAAGTTTGTCCATCCTACGTTATGGGGAGCAGTGCATCCAGGAGTACCCTGTAGAATTACATTAGCCTTAGCTAGGACTTCGGGACGTCTTTTTTTGCGTCCACTCTGCTTCCTTCCCTTTCATACTTGTGCTACTGTCCTTTCTCTTCTTTTCCTTCTTGCTGTTCCCATGTCCGTTGAGCCCGTGTGGAAATACCCTAGTCAGGGCCTAGTGCATGGAGTCCATGTTTCTATCGACATACTATATGTCCCTTCTTCCGTCCTCTGTGAGATCGCCTTAGTACTAGAAACGACAGCTTACACCTCTCAATACAATTATAATGATCGTGTTTCCGTTCTGCAAAAGCTGGTGCTGTGATCATCTTTCATACTAAATGCAACTGCTACGATGATGTTTTTTTCTATGATGAAACAAGTGCTGCGATCATGTTTTCGTTCTGTTGTACTAATGCTGTCATCCCATTTTTTCATACTGAACGTGGATGCTGTGATCGTGTTTTCCTCTATATTGAAAGCAAGTAACATCTCTGATCAAAAGAAAACCTCCTCCAGCGAATACCTTCCTACGGGGAGAAATAAATGTATTTTCTTTCTTTCTTTCCTTGCCGTTTTTGATGCTGAAGTCGAAAGATACGCCATATTCACGTCGAGTACACATAGGCCGACCTCTCCATGCCACCTTCTAAGGCTTAAAGGCAAAAACTTCCTTACAAAAAATCGCACGAACGGTGGAACATTCATTGCCAACTAGCAATAATTTCGCGACCAACAACAATTTGACAGAGTTCAGGAGTTGTATAGTGGAGTCACATTCAGAGCTATGTATATGGATCACACATGTAAACAGTGAGTATATAGCTACATATTCCAACAAAAGCATCTCTATGTTTCTTGATTTGCTAAATTGGGAAGGTGTATTTTGCTTGTCTCTAGGTACGGACAAGACGCACTTCGTCATTTTGCTTGCAGCGCTGCAAGGTCAACAAATTTTGTTAAAGAAACCCGTGTTTTCCTCCAGCGTCAAAATCCGAGGTGTTCTGGAGTTTTGAATGGAACCGCATTGGAAACATGAACAAGATTTGTGTTTTGTAATCAGTAAATCGTTGCCTAGTAAAAAATATTTCGATGCATCTTTTCGCTAATTCTGCCGATGTTTTTTCCCGCAAGCCGGTATATTCAATCAATCTATCGCTCGATGACTTTGTTCGATGAGTTTGTCGTTTCATGAACTTATCGTTCGATAAACTTATCGTTTGATGAACTTATCGTTTGATGAACTTTTCGTTTGATATATTCATCGTTCAATGAATTTATCGTTCGATGAATTTATCTTTTGATGAGTTTATCTTTCGATGAATATATGTTTCGATGAATTTATCTTTCGGTGAATTTATTTTTCAATGATTTGTTTGATAAATTTTCCTTTTGATGAACTTATCGTTCGATGAACTTATCGTTCGATGAATTTATCGTTCGATGAATTTATCGTTCGATGAATTTATCGTTCGATGAATTTATCGTTCGATGAATTTATCGTTGGATGAATTTATCGTTCGATGAAATTACTCTGGTTAAATTCAAGATCGATGAATATATATATATAGGTATATCGCGGTGGTTTCCGTGGACGTGTCGAGACTGAGCAGAAATTTAGTTTTCTTTAATTTCATTTTGGGTGGGCGTAGAATGACCCCAATAATTTTTCAGTGAACTACTACGCCACCCGCAAGCAAACAGCAATATGACCAGCAATCTTGGCCCATCTTGTTCTGCTGTTCAACAAAAAGTTTCTTTCGAAAAATAGTATATTTTACACCAGTAACCAAATCGGTTGCTGTGCTTCCCTCTGTAACTCTTTTTCTGAATTGAATTTTATAGACGACACTTTTGTAATGTTTGGCTATCCAACCCATGTCGGAAGAAACTTTAAGTTTTTTAGCACACGATATCAGTCAGTTAAATTTACGACAGACGTTGGATCAAATATGAAACTAAACTTTAAGATAAAAATTTTGAAAACAAAGCCTTGAAAACTAATTCATTTCTGTTTTCCATTAGAAGATGTTCCCAGGTCTTAATAAACAATTCAGGTATTTCACTGCATTCCATTTTCAAGCTAATTTCAATAGTTGTTTGATTATTCAAGTTTTCGGGATATCCCCAAAATATCAACATTATTTTCCAGTAGAATTGCACTATTCTTTCCTTCTTCCTCTTGTTTCCCGCCTTGCTGTTTCCATGCGCGTTAATCCTGTGTGGCAACACTAGCGTGAATGGGTTCCGCGGTTCAATCGAAATACCGTATGTGCCCATTATTTCTCCCGCTGCTAGAGCCTTTTTGTCATGGAGACAGAGGCTTAACCTTTCCAAAATAATAATATTCATAACCCTTTTTCATCGCTGCTATAGGTGATGTGTTGCTACCCACTTCTAGAGTACACTACAGCCACCTTCCTCATCTCGTCCTATAGTGCTGCCCGGCAAAAAGTCCTGCTTAAAAGATCGCTTTAAAAGTGTTGGGTCAAACCTCTCGGCGACCTCTTACAGGCTTGGTCAAGTGAAGGCCAAACAGACGAGAGGAGTCCTACAGCAGCACTGACTTCGACCTCCTCTTGAATTGCCTCTTGAATGTCCCGTGTAGACGCGCCTACGTTGCTTAGGCCTGCCGTTTCCGAAGTAAAAATTGCCTAAGCCTTTGTCATCGAAATTATTTCATGATTCTATGTTTGCTAGTCGATTGCGTTCTGACTACCTAGGGCTTTGAAGGGGTGGTGGCGTGGCAGGTTTCTCTTTTTGTTGATACCAGGTAGCGCGTTATTATTATTATTGTTATTATTAAAGCTTCACGCTTGAGTTCCCACGAGCAGGTAATACAACCCAAATGAAGCATCTTGCAACACCGGGAAGCCCAAACCGCTGCTAAAGGAAATCCAGCAAAAAACCATTAACAGCTGACTTAAACGCCTGCAGGCCAATACGACCAAAAACCGATGCCGGCAACAAATTCCAAACCTTAGCCGACCAGGGCACGAAGCACCGACAGAACTGATTAGTTCGACATCTGACAGCNACAACCAATGCCTCTCATTATTGTACACCTTATAAAACATACATAGCTCTACTACTCTCCTCGTGTGGGACAGGTTCACTAGATCATTATCAGCGCACAGCCTGCTGGCTGAACTAACAAGTCGATCGCGTATCTTATATCAATAATAACACATCTGCTCATTTCTGTTTTCTTAATAAATGCTAATTATTGCGTAATTACTGATGGGTGACTGCTACGTCATTGTCCCGTCTGCAAAAATTTCAAATGTACTCCTGCAGATAATTCGTTAGCGGCCCTACTTTATTTTAGTATGATTCAAACAAGCCTCAGTTTTAGCAGACCAACAATCTTCTGCTAAAAAAAATTAAAAATTGACCCGTATTTTCGTGAAACACCGCGATCTCTGGCAAATAGCGACCTTTGGCAACTATAGAACTGCGTGTTGCTCTGTCATCTGATGCCTTTCAGTCTAGACGAAAAAGTTTGAGAAAATACATATTTTTTTAAATACGAGCGTTTTAACTTGACAGCTTTATCATAAAATTATATTCGTACATTAGTTGTTCGTATTTTACTAGTTTTTCAATCATTATACCACCCCTGTGGTGCAGGACTAACGATAGTTCAACCATGATCGAGAGCCATGTTGAGGCTAAGGCTGTTTTCTTCTCTGTTCCATATTGGCATGGAATTTGTTGCCGAGATTCTCGCTCGGCTATGCGGATCTGCTGGCGTTGGAGTCAGCTGTTAATGGCGTTTTAATGGATCCTTCTTTGCAGAATTTCGAGTTTCCTAGTGTTTCATAAATATTCATTTGGGTCTCATTACTTGTTTGTGGAATCCAGGCGTGTAGTTTCAGTGATTATAACAATAATAATAATAACTAGAACTCCCAAAGGCGTATGACCTCCACCCGTGGTTGGGGAGCAAGTTTCAAAGCCGTCATTTTTTATGGCCAGCTAGCTCTAAAGCTTTGGCATTTTTCACATCTAGGTCAACCCACCTGAGTGAGTCCCTGCAAAAATAATGAATATTGCTCAACTCATTGTCCCTCTTTTTCGGTGGACAGACAAATATAGAAACAAACATACTTAAATCTTTAACGAACACATTATCACCTTCCTCGCTTCGTTCGCGGGTGACAACAACAATTGCAAAAGCAATTTATTAACCCTTTAAGAACCAGCGTACCTTAAAACAAAGTTTTGAGCACTATTATTAATTTCAAAGAGTAATGAACATTTTATTTTGGCTTCATAGAATAAAACTAAGATACCGTTTCTCGTGTCTTATCTTTCAATTAATTTTTCATTAATCTCATATTTAGTGGCGAAAAGTGCTCTCATTTTAAGTTAGTTAACGTTTATGAAGTTGTACGGTGTATGATCATACTACATGTACAATAAATGCAGCATAAATATCTAGTCCAATTTGACTTTCGATTGTCATGAAATGACAACAGAAAAAGAATTACTTCAACTTTATCCCCCTTTCACCGTTGTTCCTTATTGGTTTTGGAAAATGAAGAATTTCATTCGAAAGCCACTGCATCTCAATGATATCCTAGAAGCCTTATTAGGGGACTGAGAGACCAACCAAACAAGCAACCAACCATTCAGCCCATAAAACAATATGTAGATTATGGTTGGTTGATCTTTCCATCCCTTGTCAACTTGGCCAAGTTGGTATCTTCAATATCATCGATACTTGGAAAATTTCCAGCTGAAATTCTTCACTTTGAATATCTTCAGAATACTAAAAAGGGTTTTGCCAAATTGGAATCTAGGCACTGAACCACGTACGGACTATCTATTGGCGGTAACATGGATACTGAATATCAATTCGCTTTAACAAAAAAGGTTTTTTATGCAAAATGTTTATGATTGGCATGAGTAAGTTGTAATTGTAGATGAACACGTTTTCGGAAATAACGCGGAATTTCATTGAAGTAGGAATTTTTCGTACCAACATGTCAAGACTGAGCAGAAATTTTGTTTTCTCTTATTTAATTTTTGATGGGCGTAGAATGACCCCCAATATTAGCGTTAGTGATACCTTTGAGACATTTCTCATTTCAAACTGTGGCTTTTCTGCAACCACTTCTGTCTTCCACTAATAATATACAGTTGTTGGTCGCCTGCTCCGGGCTTGCTTGTTCACTCCAATGTTGGTCTTTCCCTCCGTCACGCTCTATGGGAATTAGATAGGAATAAATTCAAGTGCTGAAGACGTTACTGCATGAATACAAACTTATGGGGGAATATGCCCCCATGGGGCTCGCACTCCGAAGTTCCAGCTGAGGAAGCTAAGCTCACCTGCAGGACCGTGTTTGGACATGTTCAAAATTCAAAGGTGCTGAATTTTCATTGGAGAAGCCTTTTGAAGAGTAAAAAGCACAGGAGGCAACAGTGGTTTCCCTGAACTAATAATTTTGGCCGTCATTTATAATGACGGTTCGGGCCATTAGTATGTTAATGGTGGCCAGTGTGGACGATGACTAATGTGGACGATGACTAATGTGGACGATGACTAATGTGGACGATGACTAATGTGGATGATGACTATTGTGAACAATGATTAATGTGAACAATGACTAATGTGAACAATGACTAATGTGAACAATGACTAATGTGAACAATGACTAATGTGAACAATGACTAATGTGAACAATGACTAATGTGAACAATGACTATTGTGAACAATGACTATTGTGAACAATGACTATTGTGAACAATGACTATTGTGAACAATGACTAATGTGNACTAATGTGAACAATGACTAATGTGAACAATGACTAATGTGAACAATGACTATTGTGAACAATGACTATTGTGAACAATGACTATTGTGAACAATGACTATTGTGAACAATGACTATTGTGAACAATGACTATTGTGAACAATGACTATTGTGAACAATGACTAATGTGGACAATGACTAATGTGGACAATGACTAATGTGGACAATGACTAATGTGGACAATGTCTAATGTAGACAATGTCTAATGTGAGCAATGACTAATGTGAACAATGACTAACGTGCATGATGACTAATACGGACGGTGACTCATGTGGACATAAAATTTAAATCGAAATTTCACGTGATGTTCAAACATATATCTTGCAAGAAAAAGAGGTCTTTGTATTTGAATTTCTTTTAGATAATATATTTTTCTTTGGTATTAAAATATCGTTCCTACTGAGTTTCCCGCAAACTTACCAAATTAATAGATAAATGGTTGTTCGAAATTTAAAATGTATTGTGTAATCTTTATTGTAAATTCTCCTGCAATTCCACTGCAAATTCATGGCTTTTTAAATACTTACGGAACGCCATTACCAGACCAGTCTTCACATCACAGTGGTAAATATGTTACCGTTGTGTTTCAGTTTCATTCTTTAATGTATGTCGGCGCGATTCCCGGAACGTTGGAAGCGTTTTAGAAAAAGCTTTGCATTTTGCATAAAGCTAAAGTGAGCATTTTACATTAATTTCTCCGTCGTCAAGCTTGCGTTTTCCTCATAAATATACAATGCGCTGAACCGGAGAGAAACTCGAACTACAAAAATAGATTTTCTAAAATATTAACTTGAGTTTAAATATAGAAGCTACCTGCCCTCGAGAACGTTATAATATAAAATTTCAGTTAGAATAATATGAGTTGTGTTGAGAAATAGACAATTTGTGGTGTTGAAAGAAATCGTCTAAAATATTAACTGCTCTTAAATGTGGGAAGTGCAAAGCCGAGAGATATAATGGTATTAGTGGTATAAATATAAACCGTTGAATATAATGTTAACTAAGTGCTCTTATATCTACAATAGCCTTGACGAATATTGTGACATGTTTGTTGATCGTCTGAAGTTAATTTATAGAAACGATAGAGCAGCCCTGAGTATATATATATATATATATCGATTAGAAGCAATTGAAGAAAATTTCTTCAATTGCTTCTAATCGATCTACATCTATGCCATTTCAAGAGAATATATATATATATATTTATATAATTCGGTGATTTTTTTCTTTGGAAATTAGCTTTGAATCTGGAATTATTTTACTGTAGAAATAGGATGATAGACATTTTTGTTCTTTCTAATATTATTTGCAATTGTTCTTTCTCATAATATTTACAGTTGTTCTATCTCATAATATTTACAGTTGTTCTTTCTAATAATATTTATAGTTGTTCTTTCTAATAATATTTACAGTTGTTCTTTCTAATAATATTTATGGCTGTTTTGAATAATATTCACAGGAAACGAAAGATGTAAAAAATTAGTGGTCTGTACTGTCACTTATAATTGATACTTTTAGGTGGCTCTGGCCACTACTTTTTTTAGCTATGAGTTTGAACTCATTTCTGTACTACCTGCAATAAATTAATGCACGGTCAGACACTGGATTAATTTTTCAAGCATCTTTATTTTCATCCATCAATCACTTACAAATCCGGCAGTCGATGGTTTAAAATTTACTTCTTAACTGCTGACAGCTCCAGGTAGATCCAGGTGATTAGTAGTCGAAACCTGACATGTTTACTACTAACACTTCCAGATAGATCCGGCTGTCAATAATTGCCCAATTTAATTTCTTTGCTACCGTTAAGAACTGAGAGAGATCAGGCAATGAGAATAATAATAACAATCCGACATCAGCTTCATTACTACCAGTAATCACTTCCCAATAGATCCGGTAAGCGATTAGTTATCTTCATCACCACCACACTATACTCACTTCCAGATAGACCCGGCAAGCGATTAATTGCCTAAGCACATCTTCCTTACAATCAATAATCACTTTCAAATAGCCGCGACAGTCGATTAATTACTATCAATAATTACTTCCACATAGACCTGACAGTCGATTAATTGCCCAAGCACATCTTCATTACTGCCAATAATCACTTCCACATAGACCCGACAGTCGATTAATTGCCCAAGCACCTCTTCCTTACAATCAATAATCACTTTCAAATAGCCGCGACAGTCGATTAATTACTATCAATAATCACTTCCACATAGACCTGACAGGCGATTAATTGCCCAAGCACATCTTCATTACTGCCAATAATCACTTTCAAATAGCCGCGACAGTCGATTAATTACTATCAATAATCACTTCCACATAGACCTGACAGTCGATTAATTGCCCAAGCACCTCTCCCTTACAATCAATAATCACTTTCAAATAGCCGCGACAGTCGATTAATTACTATCAATAATCACTTCCACATAGACCTGACAGTCGATTAATTGCCCAAGCACATCTTCATTACTACCAATAATCACTTCCAGATAGACTCAATCGTCCATTAATTATCTGAATTCAGCATCTCGACGGCCGATAGTGATCAATGCCGTGGAGCTATTTAAGGTTGCAGTTCTTTATGGGCGATAAATACGGCGATGCTGCGCTGAAAGTCGCAACAAATGAGGCTATTTGGAGCTCGCGGCCGCTGCTTTATCAATCTCTCCGGGGGAAACCTGCGCCGTTAGTTGTCTGCATTCTTCCTTCCTTGTCTTACTTTCCATCGAGGAATGCTTTATGTTATGCCAGGTACTTCTCTAGAAAATCGATATCGTGTTCGTCGAAACTTGGTCTTCTTGCTTTCCATCGAGGTATGCTTTATGTTATGCCAGGTACTTCTCTAGAAAATCGATATCGTGTTCGTCGAAACTTGGTCTTCTTGCTTTCCATCGAGGTATGCATTATGTTATGTCAGGTACTTCTCTAGAAAATCGATATCGTGTTCGTCGAAATTTGGTCTTCTTGCTTTCCTTTGAGGAATGCTTTACGTTTTGTCAGGTACTTCTCTAGAAAATCGATATCGTGTTCGTCGAAACTTGGTCTTCTTGCTTTCCATCGAGGAATGCTTTACGTATATTATGCGACGTACTTTTCTAAAAAATAAAACCTTGTTCGTCAATACTTGGCCTGTTTTTTTCTATCGAGGAGTGCTTCATATTATGCGAGGTACTTCTCTAAAATATGTTAAAATGTGTCCGTCGGAACTTGTCTTACTTTCCAGGGAGGGGTACTTCTCTAGAAATCTTATAAAACGACCGCCAAAACGAGGTCTCGTTTTTCATCGAAAAAGGCTTTATACTACGTGTCATACATCTGAAGAAAATTTGAAACGCCAAAATCTAACTTTTCTTCCATCGAAAGGTGCTTTGTATTACGCGTGGTACGTTTCAATAAGATAAGTCTAAGTTGCCATCAACGCCTGGTATTGCTTTTCCCGATGCTTGGTAAACTAATCGCCAAATCATTCATATTCTCCCAAAAATTGTGTAAACTAGCCGTCGAGCCGTTTTCATGCTTCGATCTAAATTCGATGAAGCAAACACCTATCCTTATCTTGCTTTGTGTTCACAACTACAGTGGGGGCACTTACCAGAAATCCGAGAGCTTGGGGGTACTGAACCTTCCGTCGATGGCGCCGTAGTTCTTAACGACCCGTGTTCGACTGCAGCTGTACTGACTCCTATAGGGCCAGTTAGCCTATATCTGCATCACGAACCAGTGAAGGGTCCAGTCAAGTTGACTTGTCCATTGCAGCCATGAGGTTCGAAAAGGAACGTCTAATATCATCCTTCGCTCCACTAAAGTTCGGTTACATTACCACCAAATCTTTGTCTTAATTTTCTAAAAGTTCAGCGGAATGAGCGACGCACTTCCTGTAAATTCGCTAATTTGAACTCCTTAGCTCTTGCTGTACGCTCATCCTGAAGCACTAGCAATTAATTCACTGCCATGTCTCCTTTTCAATTCCATAGGTACATCTCTCAGAATTCTGTAAGTAGATGATATTTCATTTTGGACGTAAAGAGCTCTTAACTTGTTCTGCGAAATAGATGCTTTATCTAGCAATTTTTGCGAACTTCTGCAAAATAAAAGCTGTTTCAGACTATTTTAAGGACCTTGTTCCATAAAATTAAGGCTTTTTAAAGCTAATTTGAAGCACGTAACGGCGCTTCTCCATTTGTCTCCTCCTACGAGTAGTCCCAACGTTGGCTAAGAGTGTAGTAGTGCCATCAAGGTAGGCCAGTGATGACACTGTAAGCAGATGCCCGACCCTACCGACCGGCCCTGTGTCCCGAAGGCCCCGCTACCAACCGAAGCTCTTGATTTACTGGCCGTAAAGACGTGCGGCCCGTAAAGATTTGCAAAGACTCGAGTGGCGCAAAGGCCCGTAAAGTGCTTGCAAGAATCCCGCCAGGATGCTGCGCTTCCAGCGGGCACGGAAACAGGCCCTAAAGATGTCGTCCGTGACAGCTTCCTTCCATGTACCGACGATTCGTTTAAATGCAGGGAAACTTTGAAAATGTGTTCGTAAAATTCCAGAGATATTGGTTTGTCTAATAGCGTCCCTTGCCATTGGTAAAAAAGATTTAGATTAGTAAATTTCTATAAGAAACGAAACTTTGATTTTTATGCTCTAATTTTTCTTTGGAACGTAGCGAAACTCTTCCATGTCAAGAGCCTCTTGTGGATGACGGGATAACTGTTGATTTTGCTCTGAAGTTAAGTTTTTTGTATGTATGATTCCCCCTTCTTTACGCTTTACATGTACTCGTAACGCTTTTATCAATATTCTTGTGTATTATGTCGTATTGTTTTTAGGACCATCGGGAACAAAGCTCCCATTAGGTTACAGTAGATTGGATAGGTTCAGGTTCATCTAAGATTCCACCATCGCTACTTTTTTTTTGGGGGGGGGGGGCGGCTGGAATGTGTTATAGGCGTTTTATGAAAGTCAAGAATTTTTTTTCTTGCTTTAAAGTATGCTGCTATGCCTCTGGAAGTACACGAGTGGGATGGGCCATTGGCTGTATGGTTACGTTCTCTCCCGTCAGGGGGCGTAGGAGATGAGCAGCAGACCGTAAGGTTAGTTAAGTTACGCTAACCCATCCTGTGTTGTGAAGACGGGTGCTCCGAGCGCTAACCCATCCTGTGTTGTGAAGACGGGTGCTCCGAGCGCTAACCCATCCTGTGTTGTGAAGACGGGTGCTCCGAGCGCTAACCCATCCTGTGTTGTGAAGTCGGGTGCTCCGAGCGCTAACCCATCCTGTGTTAAGAAGTCGGGTGCTCCGAGCGCTAACCCATCCTGTGTTGTGAAGACGGGTGCTCCGAGCGCTAACCCATCCTGTGTTGTGAAGTCGGGTGCTCCGAGGCGTACCCATAGGCTATCTTCCAAGCCGCTTTATTTTCTTCCATTTCCATACTCCTACCTATTACTTTGTGTTCTGCTCTTCCTCTTTTTTTCCCGATTTGCTGTTCAATGCACTCTGATCTTGGGTGGGAACACGCCCGAGCATGGGATCCACGGTCCTATACACCAGGGATTCCCAAACTTGGCTGCATAGTACCTCTAGGGGTGCGAGAGGACCTTTTCAGGGTTGCGAAATGCTGTTTTGTATCTCATTCACAAATTAACTTAAATTTGTGGCATAAATTTGTGGTATAAATTTCATTTGTCATCATCATATGGATACTAAATTTTGTATTGGGTGCGAGACCATGTAAGAAGTTCTACAGAGGTGCCAGGCATAGCAAGGTTTGGGAACCTCTGCTCTAGACATACTGTATGTCCCTTATTTCCTCCTCTGTTAGAGTGTCGTTGCAGTGGTGGAGACCTAAATTCCTTTGGTCTTTGATCAGTCTGGGCGAGGGTAGACCTATAAATATGGGCGCATGACAGTGTCAGTTAAGTTACGCTAACCCATCCTGTGTTGTGAAGTCGGGTGCTCCGAGCGCTAACCCATCCTGTGTTGTGAAGACGGGTGCTCCGAGCGCTAACCCATCCTAGCATACTCCTCACTTACCCCATCAATACAAAAGTACTCTCTAAGTATTTCATATGATGGGAGTTCAAACATTATAAAATAACCGCTCTGAACTACAGATCACTTATTCAATTGTTGCCAAATTAACACGCGCATTATTCAGCAAGGTTGAATTGTAAATAGTACAATGTTCTTCACTGAATCGCTTTGGTGTCCATTATGGATTAGAGAATGAAGTAGAGGTGAGCTCCAATTTTAGAACGACTTACAAAGTAATACAACAGATGTTTCACTTATGCAACAAATATTACTATGGCAATTATGGACAAATTACACTAGATAAAAGTGACAGTTCAATGTGTTAAATTTACGTTATTTCTAATATACTAGCGCATATATTTCATACAATTACAGTTTCACAGCCTTTTCTGTATTGCACTGTTCTCGAACTGGCACAGGACTCCAATTGAGGTTCAATTTGGTACTACTGTAATTTGGACTGCATTTTTTAAAGCCCGCCTACGTATTTTTATTCGTCATTGGACAATCTCTCTCTCTTCAATGTAGCTATATTGAGATCACGGCAGACTCTTATTCCGACCTGTCATTGTCTTGTTGTAGTTGTACTGAGCCAAATTCAGCCAAATCCTCGTATTACAGAAACCTGTCTCGTCGTGTTGAAGTTGTTTAACGATGATTGAAGGTGACAGGGCAGTAATGTGCTACCAAACCAATTCCGATATTCGAACACTGAAATTTGTTAGTGTGTCATTTGCTAAATGCTCTGCCTGGATGCCGCCAGTGTCTTTACAACGAGAAAGCGACACAATAGACTATTGCCTACAATGTGCAAGATCCAGCTGTGATCAACAGGTGGGAGGCTGTTATGTCGCGTTCATTACCACGTTGGCCACCACGTGCACTACATTGGTAAAGTCAGACCACACAAACACATTGCCAGCCATTTCAAGAATTGGCAATAGTGTGTCTATGACTCGGTGTGTCATGATTGGTGCTCATTGTGGCCAATGTCTTAAGCTTGTATAGTTGAACTTCTGATAATGGCGAGCCATCTATTTCAAGGATGTCTAACCCATAGTTGGGTTTGAAGGTAGTGGATCTGTTCTGTTCGAATGGCAGTGAAGAGTTCATGGGGTTAGGTAAGTTGTGTTCCCCATCCCATGTTATGGGGTATTGCGCCCCAGAGAACCCCGTCTATTACCTAAACCATTATTAGGCCTTCAGGGTTTTTTTTCGTGCAAACGTTTCTGTCTTCCATTTTCATACTTTTGCTAAAGGTGCTTTATTCTGGTCTTTCTCTTCTTCTCTGATTTGCTGTAGGTACCCATTAACGTTGCTTCAAGGTGGGAATACCCTGGTGCGTTGGTTTCATGTATCTACCGACAAAGTCTTTTTTTTCCTTTTCTGTTTCGATTACAGGTACTGCTGTGAGTAGTCGGCAGAGCTGGGCGCTTGCGGCCACTTGCGTCCCAGTAACAGGAGTATAAGAGGGCCGAAGGTCTGCAACCTTTTCACGGCCTATTTGATAGTGGTTGATGTAATATCGTAATTATATGCGGTTTTCGTTGCAGGATTTGCGGAAGCTGAGCATTGGTCGCCTGGACATCAAAATGAGCAGAGCAGACGAGGGGGCCGTGCTGACATGCACTGCGGTCAGCCCCACCTTCTCTGACATGCCCATGTCAGCGACGAAGAAAGTTGTTGTGCATTGTAAGTAATCCCAACATTAAGACGCTATTCTAACAACGACCAAAGTATATATGTTTATACTGTATATGTTTGTATATTTATGTGTTTCGTGTCCTCTCTTGAAATTTGATGCTCGAGTGAAGACACTGATATTAAATAAGCACCGGGTAGAATCCACAGTCCAGGCTATGCAAATCAGCTATCGACTCCAACGCTCATAGGCAGGTAGTTAAATTGGTTTTTGAAGCAAAGGCAAACAAATGATACATACTTGCGAGAAGAGAATCTATTTCTGTAATTATTGCAAGGGTCTTGGCTTATTATGGAGCTATTCTTTCGTCTGGGAGCCCTGTATTGGTTAATTTAGCCGTTAGCTAGGCCTTCGGGATGTCTGTCTTTCGTGTTCACTTTGCTTCCTTTCTTCCGCTTTCATACTCCTAGTGATCTTACTTTCGCCTGTTCATCCTCTCCTTTTCCGACTTGCTGTTCCCATGCGCATTGTTCCTGTATGGGAACACCTTCGTGCATGGGTTCTCCGTGACTATCGACGTTCTATATGTCCCTTCCTTTTCCTCTTTTAGAAAAGCTTAGTACTAACTACTTCTCCTCTTTCGTCTGCTGCTCCCTCCTGTATAAGGCCGGGTTCACACGTCCTTCATCCCAACGCGTTCGCTCATCCACTTGCCCGAATGTGTTACTATATATGTCCCCACTTGCCCGAATGTGTTATTATATATGTCCCCACTTGCCCGAATGTGTTACTATATATGTTCCCACTTGCCCGAATGTGTTACTATATATGTCCCCACTTGCCCGAATGTGTTACTATATATGTCCCCACTTGCCCGAATGTGTTACTATATATGTCCCCACTTGCC
>LQNS02276481.1:13267832-13279964 GCA_001587735.2 Parhyale hawaiensis | reverse complement strand
ATATATATTTGTATATCACAGTTTCTTGTCCCGTCAACACCTGGTATTATCCAGACAGGGGGCTCTCCGTCCGCCCTTGTGTTTAAATAGAATAAATACAAAGAATCGAGTCAGGATTCGATCCGGGGACCTAGAGAATACCACGCCGCCACTCTTACCACTAAGCCACAAACAGCTAAAAGCAACACAGGCACGCAAGGTACTTGTGTTGCCCGCTGCATCAGTGCAAAGACATTAAGGCAGAGCCGTACGTGTATGAGGGAGCTCAACCGTCTACCATGAACAATTGATAACCTGAAAGGTTTCAGGTATATATGTTTGTATATATATATTTTTTTTTCTGTCCACCCAATAAATGGTCGAAGGAGTTGAGCAATCTTCATAATTTTAGTAGGGAGTTTGGTGGGTTGACATAGATGTGACCCATGCCAAAAAACTTGACCTAGCTGGCCATGAAAAATGACGGCGTTGAATTTTCTCCACCGCGGCGAATTTGCCTCCACCGGGGCAGATCGTCGTCTGAAGAACGGGGCATTCTATTTTTTTCCTATGTTATTATTGAAGAGCAAGTATCTATTTGAATGCTGCTGTGTGACTTCGTTGAATTTACTCCCTACCGCGAGTGATGGTCTTACGCCACCGAGGCGTTCAAGTTTACCATTACTTTTGGTTCGGCAGAACCCTGGCTTGAGTGTCGCAAAGTAACTTTTATTACTTTCTTAGGACTCTGACTCACCGCCCAGTTCGGTAGTTCTGAAAATACCTGAAGCGCCAGTCGCTCATCCACTTCATGACTATTTCAAATGACAAATACTGAACCTCCCACTAATTTCTTAAATACCTTATGTACCTGACACACTACATTTTAATAGTTTAGTAAATGTAGTGGGTTTTGGCACACAAGCATTTAATTATGCTAGAAATATACCATGTCTATCAGGGAGGCAAGCAATTAGTGACTTTAGTAATAACATAGGTACCAGGCACGCAAGCATTCAACTAAGTTAACAAATACTATGGGTATCAGGCACACAAGCACTTAAGGAACTCGATAAATAATTTCGACAAGCGGGACGCACGCAATTAATTAATTGCATAATTGCTTTGGATATATAGCTAGCAGACAAGCGCTTAACTAACTTAACAAGTGCCCCAGTCATTTAGTGCACAGCCAATTAACTAACTCCAAAAAAGAATGGCCTGTTAATCACTGTCTTTTGACCAATCCCAGCTGCCCGGCTGAGACCGCCTCAGTCTGATAAAAAACAAGTTCTCAAGAGTGTCTAACTTTAACCGCGTCTTCTCTCTTCATTTTCACCAGACTCGGCAGATCAACAAAGACAGTCCGCCCAACTCCCTAGCTAAGCTCTCACCCAACTCTTCTCACCAACTTCAAAATCCGTTCGATAAGAGAAAATCCGACCACAATCCCCCCTTTCAACGGGACGCTCCAACTTTCGGTAGTTTTGGGCAGAGCGAACGATGGCCAGATGGTCAAGACATAGTCGCCAGATCAGCGGACTCGGCCACCGTTTTGTCCACCGACGGCACTCGGGTGGTGGTCTCCAATGACCATCTGATATTGCAGCGCGTCAGCAAATACTGGACGGGGAATTTTTCGTGTTCTGCTAACAACGTCGTCGGCGACGCTGAGTCCAACACTATTCAGATCGTCGTCCAGTGTGAGTACAATACTATTATTGTTGTTATTGTGATAATTATTACTAATCCTGTGTGTAAACTATGAGTCCAAATTATTATTTTCATCATTTCCAAGGTCTTAGAGCCAGCTTTTCCCCAAAGAAATATGGGTTTGCCAACAAGAAAAAAAAATTAGAAGGGATTGTCTTCCAATGAGATTAAAAATAAATGAGATAGGCTTATGGCCACACGAATCAAGAGGCCTATGACCAAAAGAAATATTGTTATCTTACTTTGGAGGAGTTCGTCGTCCATGGCGTTATTTTTCTCCAATTTGGAAGTAGGAGCATGGTCGGTGGAATAATGTTTTATCATTGTAGATGAGATCTTCGGCTAGAATGAAAGTTTCGTGGTTTGGAGGGAAGTTAATAGATTAGATTAGATTAAATAGGCGTCAGTAGACGAACCAATAGGCCGATTCCCAAAGAGACACCGGAACATACGCCCCGGCGCTATTGCCATTATGTTAGTAGGATATAGAGAACAGGAGGAAAGAGAAAAAAAAGGGGGTGAAGAATCCATGCCCAAGAGACGATCTTGAATGCTCGCAAGCACGATCAAGAGCCGCTGACATGCGGAGATTAGAGACATCAAACTGTGTAGTTGGAGCGGGAGAGAGAAGGAGACGGATTAAGGTGGCCTCGGAAGCTTTGGCCGTTAAGAGTTTGCGACTCCTGGAGGAGGAATTCTTAGTTGCGGNGATTAGATTAAATAGGCGGCAGTAGACGAACCAATAGGCCCATTCCCAAAGAGACACCGGAACATACGCCCCGGCACTCTATGAGCTATTGCCATTATGTTAGTAGGATATAGAGGACAGGAGGAAAGAGAAAAAAAAAGGGGTGAAGAGTCCATGTCCAAGAGACGATCTTGAATGCACGCAAGCACGATCAAGAGCCGCTGACATGCGGAGCTTAGAGACATCAAACTGTGTAGTTGGAGCGGGAGAGAGAAGGAGACGGATTAAAGTGGCCTCGGAAGCTTTGGCCGTTAAGAGTTTGCGACTTCTGGAGGAGGAGTTCTTAGTTGCGGGGGATGTCTCTCCCAATATATGTCAAGGCGATTTTTAAACGTGTTGACTGACTCCGCACTAACAACATCAGAAGGGAGCCTATTCCAAATGCTGACTATGAAATACGGAAAGACCTGCTGACTTATGGTCGTTCTTCGAGCTTTATGCTTGAGTTTTTGACCGTTGTTTCGCAAGCGATCATTGAGGTCTCTTTCAAAGGGCCCCGTTGTAGGTACGTCGTTGAAGCCGTTCAAATACTTGAATGTTTCTGTTAGTTGCCCCCTGAGACGTCCTTGCTCGAGAGAGATCAGATCAAGTTCTTTTAGGCGACATTCATACGACTTATTTCACAGCTTAGGTATAAATTTCGTTGCTCTGCGTTGGAGTCTTTCCATTTTGTTGATATCTTTACACAGATGTGGCGACCAGAATTGAACAGCAAATTCTAAGTGTGACCGCACTAACGCCTTGTACAAGGGAATGATGATGTCTTTGGACTTGTATTCAAAATTTCTGCTGATGAATCCCAGTACTCTGCTTGCCATTTTCACACTCATGTCAACTTGCTGACTGTGTTGTAGCTTGTTTGTAATAGTGATTCCCAAGTCACGTTGTCACCAACGAATCATTTTTGTCGTCATTGCAGTTAGTGATACAAATAAGGAGATGATTGTTTAGCGTAAGTAAATTATTGTTTTAGCGTAAGTAAATTATTGCTTTTTCTTTAATTAAATTCAAGCTCATGGCTGCAAGAACAAATTTTTCTCATCATATTCTGCTTCTGATTATATTTTAAAAGATATGGTTGACCAAAATAAAAAGTTAAGTAAAAAAGTTTGGATTATTCGGGTCATGTTTTCACAACCCAAAGACTAAATCTAATGTTTATGATAGTACACTGGAAGTTGATTTTTTAGAAGTACTGTATATCTGCAGCATGACCAACAGTGAAGAAGATCTCTACATATAGAGTTTAAGAACAGAATCACTGGCCATCTTCTTTTTTTATATTATGGATATACTGTAGTAAGAGTTGAAAATATATCATCATCCAAAGTAAGCGAAGTTAGTCCTTTCATACCAAAAATATCCATTTTAAAGTTCCGACAAAGTTATTTCTAAAAATACGACCCAATTGAGCTTCAGCTTTAAGCCTACGCTGTTTCATTATAACTTCTGACGCATATTTATTAGCGTGTGATGTAAGACGGCGCATTCCTTGTCGGGCTGTTGAATTTGTAGCTTTAATGAATTAGAATTAGGATATTGTTGAAGCTTCTTTGGATATGCAGCCGATGCTTCATCAACATGAAAAAGCCAGGAACGTGTAGCATGCCGCAAGAATCGTGGAATCGATTATTTAATGTGTTTTCATGATTTATTGAGACAGGAAGTTTCGAAGGAAGCGAAAGCAGAGACTAAAACGTCATTAGTAGGCGGAAGAAAATAAAAAAAAATATGGGCACGCAAGTCAGACGTTCTGAAGGCCTAGGTAAGTGTAAGGTAACAAATGGAATGCCCTTCGGCAGCTTTGTGTACCATGATGGATCAGTGTATTTAGCAGTCCAAAACGACAAGTTGCTGCCATTGGCCGAGGAGTCAAGGGCGTCAAGTATTGGGCGCTGTACCCGCCGGTTCAAATACCCGTACTATCAACACGAACAGAAGTAGCCGGTACCGAGAGCCAAATTGAGAGTTCATGGTCATAATTCTCCTTATTTCTCGATGTCGTAGCGCCCCAGTTAAAACTGGAGTACTGCGATATCGAGAGGTCAGGGTAAGCATGACGATGGATTTTCTATTTGGCTCTCAGTACTGGAACTTCTCGTGTTCGTCACACTAACAGATATCCAACATTGTAGAATTAAAATAAAAAGAAACCCCCGTTAGTGTACTTAATGTATGGGAGGTGAAGAATTATTAATATTATTGTTCATTATTGTGCTCGTGATTGTACCATAGACTGACAGTCTGTGGTCGACTGCAGCCGTGCACTTATCTGAGGCCTAGCAAAATTTATGTGCAGAACTAATCAGTAAATGTGGATTTCCTTTTTGGAGTAGAGGTGCGTTCAAGCTAACCTTACACTATCTCCGCGTGTTTGTGTGAATTTCGGTTTATTGTAAAGCAGTTGACCACAAACATTATCATTTTAGTAAAACATGGCCATCCTCCTTATGCTACCAAAATTCAGACAGAAAAATTGCTGCAATATATTAAGTTAGCCAGAAACATTGGTCGGTATGTCCCTTGTGTCTGGGGTGTGTCCTTAATACACAAGCCTGGTGCTTCTACCCTCAAAAAATCTTTACAGCTCTGTTTCAAGTAAAAGTCAAGCTGTATAGGAGGCAACGTGGGACACTACTTGTGTGCCCAACCCCCCCCCCTGTGTCTAATGTCTGTTTCGAGGAAGGGCGGCTCAGTGCCTAGCTGCCAAGCTGTGCTTGCGTAAGGCTGTGCGCTTTTGCTGGACAGTAACTTATTGCCCCTGCCGTGGAGGTTATATTGTTGTTGTTTGCTTGTTTGTTACCGAAAAATATGAACGAATATTTACAAAATTTTCAGGGATTATTAGGTATGTTAGCAGTAACAGATTAACTTTTGGTGAAAATCCGTTCCACCGTTTGTTTGTATCTTTGTTTGGCTCTGTTTTCTTAGAACCATAACTCAAAAAGTTATGGACGGATTTTTATTAAATTTGCGTGAGTTATTAGCTATATCACGAATAGTAAATGGCTAAATTTTTGTTATTCATTTGTTTGTCTCCGTATTTAATTTTTTGGTTATTAGCAAAATAATTCGAAATTATTGCAAATGGATCTGCATAAAATTTAGAGGAATAGTAGAAATTTTAACAGACATTAATGATCAAATTTTGGGGAAGGTCGGTTGGTCTGTTTGTGTATTTGACTAAAGTTTATCAGAATGTTTGTTAGCAACATAACTCAAATATTATGAACGGATTTTCAACAACAATACAGAAGCTGTATTTACCGTCAAAAGGCATAGATGATTAGATTTTGGTACTGGTACAAAGAATATCATAGTTTCAGAATCAAGTTGAATTTTTCGTTGCCTTGCTTGGCGGAGGTATGCGCTGTCAGAGTGCTCTAGCTATACACTAGATAGCTCGCACTGTCCAAAAGCGATGAGTTGTGATGATCATGCCTTCATCACCAATTTCCCTCTGAAGGATAAGCTACAACGACCAACAAAATCGCCATACGATGTGATTGTTCTCTGTGTCAATTGCTGTAATCAGTACACTTATTCATTGCTTTATATGACATGTGAAATTACATAAGCTAATATTTGCTGATAAGCATCACTGAATTTGATTTAATTTCCCAC
This sequence comes from Parhyale hawaiensis, assembly GCA_001587735.2. Lineage (NCBI taxonomy): Eukaryota > Metazoa > Arthropoda > Malacostraca > Amphipoda > Hyalidae > Parhyale > Parhyale hawaiensis. The sequence goes on along the minus strand of LQNS02276481.1, from coordinate 13,273,900 downwards.
CGCGTATCCAATATCCTGTTCGAGTTAGACTCAGTCTGCTGGGTGTCACCCAATTTCCAAGTCCCCGTAATGTCCAACTATCTATTAGAGCGTCCAGCTCTGCCAGCATAATAATATTTTATCCATACTAGGTATATGAAGACACCATACATCCAAATTTAAAAAAATAATGTATCTTAAAAAGACTATAATCAGAGAGATGCGTGCCTATTTTATTGAAAATATGAGTGATACTAGTGAAAACAATGAGAATAGGTGATTACAGAACCAAATAGGTCCAAAGACATGATGGCAATATTTTCAAGCCCATTATCAGTACAAATAATATTGAACTATCCGTAGCCTTCGCAAATTACTCAGTTATGGTAGCTCCATTAGACTCTGCGGATTTGGACGTAATGGACTTTGTGGGCTTTGTACACTATTTTGAAAACCGGGGACCTAGTGAACTTAGTGGACTTGTTGCACTTGGTAGACTTGTGACTTTTTTAACTTATTTGGATTTTGTGGAATTGCACACTCTTTGACCACCACGATATTAGAATACGCTGGCCACAACGTTTATCAATAATAGACTGCACGATGCATTCTGTATAAACTCTAATCTGTGCTTTAAAAAACGGAACTTTAGATTATTCGAACAACGTTGACCGATTTCGCAAAGAACTGCCCCATTCTTTATAAACATAACTCCTGCAATGTTTTAATGAGTCAGCGTGATGAGAGTACATTGCATGTAGCCAAATAATAGGGAATTTTTGAAGTGTTCACTACTTTGCCTGTCACGAAAGGATTATCGCATTTTTTATTGGCATAGTAGATTGTGTCATATGCTAACGGTCACTGTCAATCGACAAGTTTCCGATTAAATTATAAAGCAAAGATCTCTAATTAATTTTAGTTCTACCCGAATGAATTATAGTATTATACTACACATTTTGTGAAAGCTACTTATTAGTATTGAACTAAGCCAAGGCCACCTAGAAAACACAGAAGCAAGGAGTGCGTAAGTATGAGAGAAGAATACGTATATGAGTATTGATCTATGGTAAATTGCAAAATTAAATTTAGCCAAATTGCATAGGTGGCGTTGACTAAGCTCTATCAGTGCCGACTGCAGTTAGAATAGTTACTGATGCATATTTTAATTTACAGTCGACTGACCGGAGTAAAGATGTATGTGCAATGTAGTCAACTTATCACGTTCAATTTTCACTTGAATGTTCGTTGAGTCCTGAATTTCTGTTAATTAAAAACCAAACAATGATTTATTATTCAAATATGAACCTTTTCCGGTATTTTTTTAATGACTATTAATACATATTAATCTATAAAAAACCCAATATCAATAATGTTTCTAGCAGTTATCAATGCAGTCATGCAAATATCGAGTTACATTAAAATTATTTATTACATTCTTTAACATTTTTATAGTTTATTGTCGCCGTCAAAACAGTGTGGATAAGTGTATATTCGTCATGGACGCAATCTAAATATTTATATTGACTACGACGGAACAAAATTATTAAACGCCAGTTAACTACTGGGATTTCAATGCGTCGGAACAAACACGAACTACCCACACTCATTTATATAAGACCCATAACAATAATTTCAGCGAAAGTTTCCAATTTTTTTTTTTATACAATTTTGGACCCAAATACACGTCTTAGGTTACGGTTCAAAGTAGAAATACATGCAAATTAATGTGACCTGACACTCCGGTAATCGAGTTCTACCGCAAATATTAGAGAATTTATTGCCTGTCTACGGACCTCCATTACTTATTTCGAGTCTGACGCTATCTTGACAGGGTGAAGTTAGCGTCGATAAAAACTTAACGAATGAAATTTCCTGGCCAATTTTAGATGGGATTTCATCGATGGAAAAGTAGGGAGATGCGAGTGCATGGCGAAAGTTTTTTCTAGCGATGACATAACGAGATCATAGCCGTAGCCATATGGCTGTAACATATAAGTTTTGGTCCGGTAAAGCATGCATGATGGATGGTCGATAAGATATTTGCAACGGCATTAAGAGGGCATATCCGTGTGTTTTTGCTATAATGTAAAAATACTTGGCTACTCATTTGGCATAATTTTAAACGGTGTAGATGGCCTCGTGACGGAAGACCTCCCTCGCGAGGGGAAAGGGGGTGAAATTGCTGATTCAGCCGTTGCGGCATTTTTCATACCTTGGTCAGCCAACCTGACTGCCTGCAAGAGATTGGGATGATAACTCAATTCTATCTGTTAAATTTAGGAGAAAGATAGATAAGTATCAAATAGATAGAACGAAAATGTAATCACCTCTCATTGCATTTTTTACATCTAGGGCAACCCACCTGACTGCCTGCAAGAGATTGGGATGATAACTCAATACTTTGTCAGTTTTGGGGAGGAAGGTATAAAAATATCATATAGACAGAATGAAAATATAATCCCCTCTCACTTCATTCGCAGGAGATGCTGAAATAAGGAGCACGTGATCAAAAATGTTTTTCACGAAAAACATAAATGGAGCATTGTATTTTTTTTTCTGCAATTATAGTTATATGTTTTTGATCAAGTTATTTTTCGTGCCCACGTACAAATGTATAACCAAAATTTTTGTTTTAACGTGAAGGATGTACGGCGAAAATTGTTCATTGTACCCTTGTACATAGTTATTTTGGTAGCAGTGTAATTCGCTTGCAAGTGCGGCTCTTCTATTATGCACAGCACATACGAGTGGGTTGACTAGTGCTTTAGCAATGGCATTAAGAAAGTCTCGTCTTCTTAATAAGGAAGTAATATCTAGATACTACTTATTTATTTTTTTTTTTTTCGTTAAAGGTGTTTGGTTGCGGTAGAAGGGAAGTCATCAATCAATTTATTGTTTCTTTTTGATATGTTTGCATTCAAAGCAGAGCAGTGATCCGTATTTTTAAATAGAGTAGAGTGCAAGAAATGCATTATTTTGAAAATAGGCACATGCCTTGGGTGCCTTGTGGGTCTTCGGAAGAAGTCCAGGCGACGTTCTTCCCATCACCCCACGTGAATTTAGTCACGCTGCTGGGTGTCTTCTGTGGAACCGCTGTTAGCGACCAAAGTGCAGTGCACGTAACCGCTGACCACTGGTCTATCTGGTATTCTGCTTAAATTAGAATTCAGTAAGTTTTTTAACTCTATAATTTGGATATCAGTGGCGTTTCCAATATACCAAGGTATTTTGTTAAACAATCTTGCTCCCCGTAGAGCGAAGCTATTAGAATATTTTGTGGCCACGGCTTTTCCACCATCTCTGCTGCGATGCGTGTATCACAAGTGCTTTCCGTTCTTTCTGAGTGTCTGTCGACAATCCGCTCATTCACGTTCACAGTGATACGTTCCAGAAATTTCCAAACATATATGATTGTAATTCGCTCAAAACTTAGTTGTATTGAATACAAGTGGAGACAGCTAAGTCGTTTGTTGTAATTGTACTCCTGCATGCCTCGAAATCTAGCCGTGAATGATCTTTGGATAGCTTCAAGTTGTTCTAACTTTTCTTGTACTCGGTATCCAAAGTGAAAAACAGTATTCTATTCTCGGAAAAATTGATTGTTTCCATAGTGTGAGCATTACATCTATTTCGCGGGACGAGAATGTTTGTGCCGTCTGGCCCTGGGTGCCAGTCGGGTTTCAGACGTTAGTTGTTGTGATACCTTATCAAGTATAACTCTCGGAGTAGAGAGGGTCCGCTAATACCGTAGGTTGCAAGTAAAACTCGATGAAGGATCAATTACTGTGTACTCTTAGACACTGCTGCAGGCAATGGTACAGACAGATAATAGGGAGATCGTAAGATGAACCTCCGCCGCTGGTTGTCAAACTAAAAGTGCTACCAACTAAAAGTGCTACCAGCCGTGATGCGGCCAGCTTATTTATTACCTACCTAGGAAAGACGTGCAGTACAGGTCTGCACAAGTTCATGAAACTCATCCACTCCATCTTTTTCCCACAGCGATAACTCTAGCAATAGGTATGTTCTTCGAACGTAGCATCGTCTTGTATTCTCACTCCGAGGTCTGTTAAAATTGTCCAACTCCCAAATTCATGCCCGTCGCTGGTAGTATAAAGCGTGGATTCAAATAGCGTTTAATTTTTTTCCGTATCTTAGGTGTTAGAATTTTGTTTCATTAAAAGTCATATTTTTTACCCACCATTGAGAGATACTTTCCAGATCTCGCTGCACAGACAGCACGGCTTTCATAGATTGCACAGCAGCTAGTATTCGTGTATCGTCAGCAAATGACGAAGAGACCGTATAGTTACATCCGTACCCTGTTGTCATTCATTAGGGTAAATTAGATTGGCGGCAGTAGACGAACCAATAGGCTCATTCCCAAAGAGACGCCGGAACTTACGTCCCGGGTCTCTATGAGCTATTGCCATTATGTTAGTAGGATGTAGAGGATTGGAGAAAAGATAAAAAAGGGGGAAGAGGGAGAAGGAGGAAGAGGGAAGAATCCCTGCCGAAGAGACGATCATGAATGTACGCAAGTACGATCAAGAGCCGCTGATATGCGGAACTCAGAGATGTCAAACTGTGTAGTTAGAGCGGGAGAGAGAAGAAGACGGATTAAGGTGGCTTCGAAAGCTTTGGCCGTTAAGAGCTTGTGACTCCTGGTAGAGAGTTTTTAGCTGTGGAGGATATCTCTTCCAATGTATGTTAAAACGATTTTTAAACGCGTTGACCAACTCCGCAATAAACAACACCGGAAGGGAGTCTATTCCAAATGCTGACTATGAAATACGGAAAGAACTGCTGGCTTAAGCGATCATTGAGGTCTCTTTCAAAGAGTCCCGCTGTAGTTACGTCGTTGAAGCCATTCAAATACTTTAATGTTTCTACTAGTTGCCCCCTGAGTCGTCTTTGCTCGAGAGAGATAAGACCCAGTTCTTTTAGCCGATATTCATAGATTGTTTCGCAGCTGAAGTATCAATTTCGTTGCTTTTCGATGGACTCTTTCCATGTCATCGATATCTTTACACAGATGTGGCGACCAGAATTCTAATTCTAAGTGTTGCCGCGCTAATGCCTTGTACAAGGGAACGATGATGTCCTTGGATTTGTATTTAAAATTTCTGGTGATGAATCCGAGTACAGTACTCTGCTTGCCATTTTCACACTCATGTCAACTTGCTGACTGTGTTGTTTGTTTGTTGTATTGATTCCCAAGTCACGTTGTTGGGTGACAGGAGCCGATACCCTCCCGTTCATTTTCTATGGGGTTGAAGTGTTCACCAACGCTATGTGCATTACTGAGCTTCATGATTAGAAATAGAACAGGCCCAAGCACGGTGCCTTGTGGTACTCCACTGAGCACCGGCTGTCTGGATGACACTTTGTAGTTGACAATTACACTTTGATTTATATTTGACCGAAATGCTTCAAGACACCGAATACATTTCCACGGGTACCCATTCGGGAAAGTCTTAACATTAGGATTCCGCGGTCAACCTTGTTAAAAGTTTTAGCAAAATATAAGTATGTTACGTCCACATTCTTTCCTTGGCACAATGTCTACGATGGCACCATAATGCTCCAACAGCTGAGGAGTAATGGAACGTTTATGTCGAAAACGAAGTTGTTTTAATGTGAGTAGGTCATTACTCTCTAGATGGTGCACTAGGTGTTAACGGAATACCCTGTCAAACCTTTTCACTACGTGGCTCGTTAATGAGACAGGTCGATAGTTCGCTGGATCTGTACTATTTCCTGCTTTGGAAACTGACGTAATGATTGCGTGTTTATAAGTGCTTGGTATAACACCATCGTCCAATGATTTGCGCCACATGAGGTAGAGCAGGTACACACAGAGAACAGGGTAGTAATATTGACTAAGTTTTTTTAGTTACGGCATTTTGTTTGGAACCACTAAAATTGCTCGTTATTAGTCTTGATCCTTTTCGCAATCTGTGGAAGACGTGCTATCTGTGCAACGAGATTTGGAAAGTATCTGCCAATGGTCGGTAAGAAATAATATGACCTTTAATGAAGCAAATTTGAACTGCTAAGATACGGAAAAAAATCAACCACTCTTT
>LQNS02276481.1:13254897-13267738 GCA_001587735.2 Parhyale hawaiensis | reverse complement strand
CTATGGAAGCAATTAATCCTTCCGAGAATAGAATACTGTTCCCCACTTTGGATGCCGAGTACAAGAAAAAAGCTTGAACAACTTGAAGGTATCCAACGATCGTTCACGGCCAAAAATTTGAGACATGCAGGAGTACGATTACCAGAAACGACTCAGCTGTCTCCACTTGTATTCAATACAGCGCAGATTCGAACGATTTACAATCATATATGTTTGGAAAATTCTGGAACATATCACTGTGAATGTGAATTAATGAGCGGATTGTCGCCAGACACTCGGAAAGAACTGGAAAGGCCTGTGATATCCGTATCCCAAGCAGAGATGATGGAAGAGCTGTGGCCATAAAATATTCTAATAGCTTCGCTCTACGGGGAGCCAGATTGTTTGACAAAATACCTCGGCATATTCGAAACGCCACTGATATCAAAACTGTAGAGTTCAAAAATTTTCTGGATTCACTTTTAAGAAGAGTACCAGATAGACCAGCGGTCAGCGGTTACGTGCACTGTGGAGATAAATCGCTGCTGGCTCTCTCTTTGGTTGCAAACTGCGGCACCACAGAAGACACCCAGCAGAATGACGCCACACACGTGAGCAACGTCACCTGGACTTCTTCCGAAGACTCTCAAGGTAAGGTAAGGTATCCAATAATGGTCCTATTTTTGTTTTCGGAGAGGCGTAATTTGATGCATAAGAGAAAAAGTACTTACTGCTCGCAAGTTTATGTTCAATCTCTTCCAGTTTTCGCCGGCATTCAGTTTGTCGCAGTAATACACACGATGACTTTTGCCATTGGATCAATCTTTCTCTTTTCTTTAGAGAGCTTTTACGGAATTTATGGTGGCGATATTTAGGACATTTCCTTCTAGCCGGTGGTAGGTATTTCACGCACTTTTCCAACAGAACGTTTTCGAAGATTTTGTTGATTGTTTCACTTTGAGTTGATTAATTTAGAAGAACGTTCCAGTTCACCGAGCGCAACTCATCGTTCGAACCTTCCCAACTTATCTGAATATTGAAAGCATTTAAATCTCGAAGACTATTTATGCTATTTTGTTCATTATTCTTCGAGTCACTCGCTTCATAGCTACTGAACTGGGTTGTGATATCGATGAGTTTGTGATCAGACAAAGCTGTCTCTGGGGTGCTGATATTCTTTACAAATTCGGTACTGTGTACAAAATAGGAGGTCTAAGATGTTGTCTTTCCTTGTTGGCGAAGTAATCATCTACACTAACGAAAGTTGTTCCATTACCTGTAGTAGAGATAGTGCTTGTTCTCTTTCATCTATTGTGTACGAAAACTTCTTGTTAAAAATAAAACTTCCCGTTTCGTCGGGCACGTTTGGATGTAGCCATTTTAGGAATGGAAAGTTGAAGTCACCTGCAATGATTACACGGTACTTACTTTCAAGTCGACTGCAATGTGTGTGGATTTTGTCGAGCAGCTCCGCAAATTTCTCAGAAGCACATTTTGGCGGTCGATAGCACACCACACAAACCAATTTAGTTTTTTTCTTTTTTTAAAATTAGAATTTCACACATGCTATTCGAGAATTTCTGTAGAACGTGTGAGCCAAGCTGTTCTTTCACATACAACGCTACTCGGCCGCATTTACGGTTTTCGCGGTCACACCTGTGCATTATATTGTTTACCTATTGGAATCATAACGATTATATTGAGATAACTATAAATTGCGTATATTGTTAGTGATTAACTTTTTACTGTAGGGTAGAAAACTGTGTGGGAAACTAGTTTTAAGGCACTTTTCTGCGAGCTCAAAGAAGTTTCTCTTCACCCACCGCGATAGTCCTTGCATAGTAAGTATGTGTTGATACGGCAGCCTTTAAATTTTCAGTCAAACAATGACTCTAATCACAACTGCAAATGTTGCCAGGTTCTGAGATTTAACAAGATTGAATTATGTCCCAAACACCCGTATTGTTTATGCATACGCTATTCGCCTCCGTACATAGAGAGAATCCCATCTACCGTTCATGGGTTAGACTGAAAGTTAATCACGCAATCAAAAAATATAGGTAATTATTAAGCATTATCCGATGGTACCGTTTCATAGTCTGATATCTACCCATGAATTTGCGACAGGTTCTTAACTATGTTACATAATATCGGTACACTAAATTATTCTTTCATAATTTCACGCCTCGCTTCACCGTAACAAGCCTAATATCTATAAGCCGCGGCAGTCATCAATTTTGTTGGCGTAGTTTCAAAAGCAATAACTGCGTCCTCTTCGATGTCGCGGTGGTCGTAATTGGGTAACAAAACGATACTGACATTGCTTTCATGTAATAATTGAATTGCAGAGTTATTTGTGCCTCTGTCGGTCCTTTGCTGCTACCGTCATCTCTTCTGACCTTGCCGTGCTAAATTGATCGCAAGTTAGAGTGTCAGCCTTGCAGTATTTCGGTATACTGAAGAAGAGAACGGTTCTTTGACGTTAATGCATCGGTCTTGTAACGTTTCTGTACATTGGGGAATAAATTTTTTATGTAATTAATGTTACGGCCTTGCAGAATTTCTGAATTCTGAGCAGAATAAAAGTTAGAATGTCAGTTTAGTAGCCTTTCCGTTCATTGAAAAATCCGTTAGTGTGGCTTCAAAATGTCAGCCTTGTAGTATATCGGCAGAAATAAAAAAAAAGAATGACAGCCTAGGAGCAACTACTTTCTGGTCACTTGCATGTGAATCTCAGATAGTTTGTCTGAAGGTATGTTTGGAAGATGAAAACAGATACTTTTGCTAAAATATTATTAATGCACGATGAAATAACTATAAAATAATGATGATTGATAACTGAGTAGGTATAATGGTTTCGCAATCCATCTTGGATCAACCCACATTGACGAAATATGGACGCACCATTGCTCCGGAATGTAGTTTAGTCTATCGCGTCCACTTTAATATTTTTTTTAACCACTAGCAGGTTATTGTATATTGGACTACTTTAGCCACTAGCTAAGCCTTCGCGATGTCTGTCTTTCGCGCCCACTTTGCTTCCATCCGATTTCATGCTCCTTCTGATATTACATACTTTCGTCTGTTCTTCCTCTTCTTTTCCGACTTGCTATTCCCATGCGCGTCCATCCTGTGTGGGAACACCTTCCTGCATAAATTCCACGTGTCTATCGACCTACTGTATGACCCTTGCTTCTCCTCTCTTAGAAAAACTTAGTACTTATTTAGAGAGGCTCAAACTGTCCTAAACTATTACTATTAGCTACTACTGTAAATTGGACTCTCGATTGTCTAAATTATGTACTGATGTGATATAAAATTTGTAGTAAACAACTAGTTATTTCATGTAGAACTAATGGTAAACGTGTGTGCCTTACTGTAAGAAATAAAATAGAAATTGTATTTTGTGCACGTTGTGTTTCAAACGTTTATGTTGGCATCATTTCCATAGCAACGTAATTATTTCAAGTATATAACAAATATATGTTACACTAATTTGTCAAATATTTTTTAAGTGCATTAAATTGATGCTAGTAAAATGTGTAAGATAGCGGGGTCACGCTCACTAGGTGATGAAGGACGTTTTGACTCACCCAATTTCTATCACTGCTGAGGCAAAGTGGCCAACCAAGCCATTTCACTGCAGCTTGCTACCCACTCCACTCAATTTACCGAATATTTTCTTCCTGTGCAATTTGGAAATACAAGGAAAATAGTTTCAGATCTAATGCACAGAATGTTCTACATCCGTCTCGAAAGGCTCGACTTGTAAACTATTCTATCAACAGACCCCCCGGTGTGCGTATGGTCTGCAGCCCGGGTAGTCAGGGTGTCTTTAGGAAGACCTCTCCACCTACCATGCACGGTCACCGCTCTTCCACCCACCACCTCATTCAGCTGGACCTTGAGCAACGCTCTCGCACAGGTAGAGTGTCTCGTTCTGTTGAATCATATGCCTAGGGCCATTAAAAACTTTCCTACCCAATTTATAAAGTTCCACGGTCTCCTGAACATCGTGCAGCTACTGTGGTTGGCTGTCGCCGTTACCGTAAAGTTCCTTAGTTAAGGGCTATATTGACATCTCGCGCACTATGAGCTGCGAGTATATGAGTTTTGCAGTTCCTGAGATACAGAATTTGTGAGTAATAATATATAGTTCCAAATTTACTGACTTGAGTGATATATAGCACTTGTCAAGAAGCATTGAAATGTTGTCTGCTTCTTAAATAAGATTAATTGTTGGTTGAAAAATGAAACTGTTTGGAAAATTAGGGTTTTATTTCCAAATTTAAAAGAGAAAATTGTGTACAAATTTTGGTTATGCAGGCCTTTAATTCTTGTTTCAAAACAATAGTTATATGCTCAGAACACTGGATTTCACTGTTGAATGAACCCATTGGTACCTACTCTTCACAACAGGAAGTCCGCTTGGGAACTTAATGGGCTTGTAATTTATATTACAAGCCTCACCTCCCAAGGGCTAGAGCAAACATTACTTGTTGCTTAACTGTCACTTTCCTAGAGAATTTTGGCCTGCAACGGTACCTAACTTGCTGATTTATTTTACCACCAGAACCAAGGTACTACTAAAATTCCCTCAAAACCAGCAAGGAGCGGTGTAGTGTAACCCACTGCACCTCACTCAAAGCCTCTCCTATTTAACCTCGTCAGGATTCCGGTCCAAATGAGGCGCGGCCCCTCTTAGGGTTAATGTAGACCGGGACCTGCAATATTTGCCAGGGGGATCGAAGCGCCTCAACTTACTTCTTCCATGCGGTCAAACAAGATGGCGCTCAAGCTCCGCCCTCTTGGAAGCAACTAACATGAGCAACACAACAACAAGACGGAAAATTACTTACACATCACCTCAGAATATAATCTTGCAGAGCACAACCACCTTCTACAACAGTTGGATCAATAATAAAGGGATTGTGACACTGTAAGTGTGGTTCGCAACACACTGTCTCCAACCAGTTGGAGCGTGCTGTGACGCGTGCGTGTATCTTTAAAATCAGAGCTAATGAGCAATTTAAGTTTGATATTCACTATCAGTAATCTCGAATTGATCGATAATTGCTGCCCTGGTCTTGGGAGTAATTTGGTTGTTGACCGGTGTAAACAGTCAAAACACTCCCCTACTTAAACACAAATTAAAATAATGTCTTCGAAAATTAGCGATAATTTCGTAAAGTACTCGTTAATTTCGGAAGCATAGTCGGGAAGAAGAACATAATGGCCATAAAACTGCCTATCTAACATGGAGAAATCGGCTATCTGATGTTGAAAAAACATAGAATTATTCAAGTTCAAAAAGGTGGAAGAAAATTTAACGTCATTGTAAGATGACAAGCAACAATAACAGTGCTGCAAGTCCTATTTTCTATGCTGACGCTAATGGTGAAATTATTTCGACGTGCACTAATTGATGTAGACGCACCCTAGAGAGCCAGCCGATAACTCCCTGATATCCGACTCATTCAGAAGTCCGTTACTCGGTAGTGAAGCTGATTGCAGAACGTGTTTTCCAGTTGCCTTTTTCTTCGATAGTTTTAGCTTGTCCAAAAATTTAATCCTGCGCATTCGATTCGTCAGTTTCAGGTATTAATGAAACTCAAGTACTCTACAGATCACCCAAAACTCGTAGCTACGAAGCAGGATCTGGTTTAATTTTTGGTCACTTCAAACGCAATCCGTTTGCGATTGTCGCCGATATGATGAATCGAGCACTTTTGCAATGTCACAATTTTGCGGAAATTTTTGTATCGAAAAATTTATAATATTTTATTGTTTCTTTACAAAAATGCCTCTCCAGTATCACTGAAATCCAAAATATGTTCAGAGATACACGGGGATTTTCGTATCGAACACCTTATCGTGTCCTATTAACAATATTTCTCTGCAGGAACGCATCACCGCCATCGAGGAGCCTTAGAATAAAGTAAAATATTTACTAGTTATTCTTATCAAAATACTTATACTGTATAATCCATCCATGTCTCTATAGGAACGCATCACCAGCATCACAGAGCCTCAGAAGACCCAAAACAACGCAGAAGACTCCCTGGAAGGACCGCTATCCAGCACCTCCTCCAGCGTGCTGGAGTACAGGCCTCTGACGCAACAGGACTATGGCACTCTGCTCTGTTGGGCCGAGAACGCTGTTGGCAAACAGAAGGAACCTTGTGTCTACAGTATCAGACCTGCCCCTGGTGGGTCTATTGTTCCCATGTTGTGGTGGAACCCCTTTGAATTGTTCTTATTTTGTTGTGGAAGACTTTTGGGTCGTTCTGATTTTGTTGGGAAAGACTTTGTAGTTTTGTAATTTGTTTCTGGATGTCCTCTGATTTGCCCTTCTTTTGAGCTCGAAATCGGTTGGAATGTTCATATTTTGTACAAAAAACTCTTTATAAATGGCACAGTTTTGCTATGGCTATCTGGGCGGACTATCTCATTTTGCCATTCTATCTCTAAGGTTTGTTATTACTCTGATCTGGAAGCACCTTAGATTATTTTTCTTTTGTTCTGGACGACCCTCAAAAGTCCAGGGATGATCGTTATCTGTATGATGCCAATTATGTTTTTTATCCCTAACGAGCCTATTAGTTGAATTTTCCATCTTCTAGTTCAAAGAGTTATATTTTCAGATCAATTGTCTTTATTACATCAGTCTTGGCCAGGCCTATATGTTTGAAAAAAAAAATGCTTTGTAGTCCTTAGTCAATGCGTTAGACTCCAAAGATGACTGTCTAAAATAAAAGTAAGGTCAATTTCACCGTATACCTCGATTAGGAAAGCCACACGCACTGGTTCGTGCAGTAAATATAGGCCGAATGCACGGCTGCAGTCAGAGCTGAATTTTGCAAAAAGTTGTTTATTTTTTGAAAAAAGCTTGCGCAGTATTTTACAAAACGGTGCAAGGGTCCCATAGGGTAAAATGGAGGTACATGTAGTGTCAAATTTATGCAGTATATTGTATGTATAGTGGATGATTTACGCAAATCAATAAAGTAGTTAAAAATGTTATGTATTATTGTATAACTTGTGGAAATCAATTGAAATATGTATAGTGAATTCATCTTCAATTAGGTAATATATCAAGAATGCATTTTTATCTAAATTAGGCAAAAAAGTTCAAAATTGGAGTAAAGTTACTACAAAATTTGTACAAGCGTAGTGTAAAATTATTGCATTTTGTGTTGTATTACACAGAAGTGCTGAGCCCGCCCCCCAAGTGTCACGTGACCAGATACGGCCACGATTTCCTCTCGGTCCACTGTGTGCGGCCCAAGGCGGCCCTGAACAGCTCCCTCGCCACCTCGGACAACTCCACCAACTCCCGCCATGAAGTCGATGGCGGTGGTGGAGGCACCAATTCTGCGGAAGATTTCCACAAAGTGTCTTACACCCAAGCCACGAGAATGAAAAGTCCCCGCAGACCTTCCTCTATTGGAACTTCATCCCACGGGGAAATGAAGGAAGATTGGAACGATGACACGGCCACCGCCTACACAGATTCAAAATTTAGCCACAACGCCGAGCTTTCCAGACAGCTTCCGTCAAGAACTCCGTACGTAACGCATGAAGATGGAGGCCATCGTGGTCACCAGACTTCTCCAATTGAACTACGGGCGAAACAGCAAGATTAAGACTAACTACCTCTGGTCCTCCAAAACAGAAGTCTCGAGCCGCCGCTGTCGTTTCCCCAGCACGAAGGTAAAAAGCAGATGACCGTGCGGGAGCAGCACACCAATCAGCTTATCTCCAACGAAACAAGTAAGACTAAAATTCCTCAATTTTCTGCACTATTTATTGTTGTCATGTTCCTAGTTATATGCAGTATTCCCACAGCGTTCGCTGTGCTCCAGCGAAAGGTGACAATGTAGTATGTAGAGTAAAATGATGAACCAATCATTGAGGGAAACAGAAACCCAAAAAAAAATTAAAGGAAGAGAAACCAAAAACATTATCTGTAGCAACATGATGAACGGAGAAGCAAAGATGGTCAGCACGAAAGAAAGATGTCTCACATGGCGTAACGGATGATGTATCTTGCATGGTCCCCCGGGAGGTGAGATTGTTCATAACGCAGGACGAACTAACCTTTCCCTCTGACGCACGTTCATCCTATGCCCTCTGAGGGATGCGTCTTTACTGTTTGACTGAACGTTGGATTGTTGTAAAATTTCTGGCATGGGTGGAAAAAAATAGAAGACAATCATTCGTACGCATAATTGGCAAGAAGATGGAAGGACTAATAGTTTTTAGTATATTTCTATCTGACTTCGGTGACCTCTAAATTTTCGACAGCGATACCCGTGGGGAAATTCCACGGTAGTAGATTAGATGTCGTAGATGCTAACGTCAATCCCGCTCGGCTCATATTGTATCATTTTGAACGATTGGGCGCTTTTTGAATCTCACTTGAAGGATGCATCATGTCAAGCAGTTCCCATTAAACAAAGGAGTAACTTCGAACCCGCCCATGTTGTTCCCGGCCTGTACCATGAATATCCTAGTTTTCCCCTATCTAACATCCAAAGCGAACCGTTCTTAAAGATGGATGAATGAATGGATCCATAAGGTTGCAACTGTTTAATGCTAAAACTCAAATCTGTATGGTTGAGGAATCCATTCTTAGATATAAAAGTGAAAACAGGGTATCATCGATAGCAGTGATCACGTGACTGAAATTAGTGAGGCTCTTGTACAGTCTACTAGAGGGAATTTTACAATTCTGTGAAAGGAGTAAAAGGTGCATGGATACTGATGTTAGCTAGCGGTTTATATGATGTACATTACAAAAATAATTTAAGGGATGAAATACTATGGGATAGGATGGGATATTAAAATGGAAATTAATGTTTTTTTTTTTAATTAATGATCGAAACCATCACGAGTCAAATAGTAGAATGTAAATAAAAACATTTTACCTATCTTATAGGACAGTAGTTGTAACTTTTTGTAAAGTTCTTAACCTATCATCTCATTCGAGTCATTTACCCACCTACTTATTTTCGGACGTCGTTGAACTACTAACCGAGAGCTCGATATTGCTAGAATTCTAGCGGCAGAGTTGGTAGTTGTTATTATATTCGCCTTCGATAGATGCGTCGAGGGTTAGTCGAGCTAAGCCCAATTGGTTTGAGTTGGCTAGAAGTTTGCAGAGGAGCGTTGGTTTCACAGCCAAATTACTCTTAAGACAGCGTTCCTGTGGATTAGGATTGTATTTTCGACTGTCTCAGGGCCACAAATTCAGGTTTAGCACTCACAACTTGATCGAGATTTACGAAGCCAACATACCTGCCTCATCCTAGGTCTGGAGAGTTGCGCCCTCACAAAGAGTTCTTATGAGTTACTCTAGATTTATCTATGCCTTTGGGAAATTTTTTTGAGCCTATCTGGCTTTTTTGCTCCTACATGCCAAAATAGTCTTTACCACCGCCAAAGAGGTTACGTTTTCGTTGAGTTTGTCTCTCTCGTTGTCTGTTAGTCTCTGTTTGTCTGCGTCACCAACATAACTCAAAAAGTTATGGACGGATCTTAGCGAAATATACAGGGATTGTTATGTATGTTAGGAGAAACAGATAATTAACTTTTGGTCGAGATCGGTCTATCTGTTTGTTTGTTTATCTGTCTCATTTTCCTTAATGTCATAATTCAAAAAGTTATGGACGAATTTTGATGAAATTTACATGAGTTGTTTGCTATATTACGAAAAGTGAATGACCACATTTTTGTAATGATCTGCTTGCGTGTTTGTTTGTTCGTTTATTTGTGGCTGTCTTTAATTTCATGCTTGTTAGCACAATAACTCAAAAAGATAAATATGGATGTTAATTAAATTTACAAGTGTTTTGTTATGTTAAGTGACATAAATGATTAAATTTTGGTAACGATCCGTTGGTCTGTTTCTGTATTTGACTAATGTTTGTCAGAATGATTGTTAGCAGCATAACTCAAAAATTTATCAACAGATCTTCAAGAAACTTGCTGGAATTCTTAATACTGTTAAAAGGCACAAATAATTATATTTTGGTGTTGGTACAAAGAAAATCACGGTTTTTAGACTAATTTGAATTTTTCGTTACCGTTACCTTGCTTGGTGGAGGTATGCGCTTTCAGATTGCTCTAGTTATTCTGTTCTTTCCTTTCCCCATTTGCCTCTTTGAGGATTCCTTCCTCGAAATGCTTCTCGTTTTTTGACGAACTACATGTTACGTTTTTTCCCTGTTTGAAAAACACGGCCCCGTTTCTGTGAAGGCTTAATACCATTGCCCTATTTTAAAAAGGTTATGTAATTTTCCTACAAAGTCTCTTTGTCCTACTGTATTCCGACGGGAATAAAAAAGCCTGTATAGCTAGGTAACGCAGTCTGCTACAGATAATTTAAGGGATCTGAGTCTAAATTCATCATCACTTTTTGCAATAATAGCGCTAGATGTATCATCTGCTGAGGTGTACAATAGGCTTTAAGCTATTGAAATCCAAAAGTTACTTGCCGTTGCCTATAAATAAGGCTTCAAATAGTGTTATATTTACCTACAAAGAAGGTAGACTAATTTAAAAGATTAAGGCTTAAATGGGCCTAGAAATAGCACTCGTATATTATCTTTAAATAGGAACAATGGGTTATATTCGGGTAACAGGGGAAACATTGTCGTCAACCTTTTATCGGGAAGTGACCATCTATGGTAACTTCCACCGTTATGCTATTCAGTTGCCTGATAATAGGCTTAGGCGTCAGAAAATATCTCGTGGTCCACTTTTTAGCTAACAGATCACGAAATGCAGGTTCTCCTCGTGAAGCAATTTTTACCTACGCCAAGGAAGTTATGTTTTCGTCGTGTTTGTCTGTCTGTCTCTTTGTCTTGGTGTCTATCAGTCAGTTTGTATGTGTGTCTGTCACAAGATAACTCAAAAAGTTCTGAACCGATTTGGACGAAATATACAGGAATTGTTAGGTGTGTTAGGAGGAACAGATGATTAACTTTTGGTGAAGATATGTCCATCCGTTTATTTGTTTGTGTGCCTCATTTTTGTCAATGCCATAACTGAAAAAGTTATGGATGGATTTTTATGAAATTAACATGACTTGTTAGGTATAGAACAAAGAGTAAATGACCAAATTTTGGTAACGATCCGTTTGTTCGTTCGTTCGTTTGTCACTGTTTTTAATTTTATGCTTGTTAGCACAAGAACTCAAACAATAATGAATGTATCTTTATGAAATTTATAGGGGTTATGAGTAATGTTAAAAGACATAAATGATTAAATTTTGGTGCAGATCGGTTTGTTCGTCTGTATGTTTGACTCATGTTTGTCTTAACGTTTGTCAGCAGTATAACTCAAAAGTTATGAACGGATCTTCAAAAAACTTGCACAAGCTGTTATTACTATCAAAAGGCACAAATGATCAAATTTTAGAGTCTATATAAAGAAAATAATGGTTTCAGAGCCAATTCGATGTATGTCTACCATGTACTTTAAGTCACGAGTTCCTAACACCGCACACATGGTACTAAAAATTTTGAACCTGAATAAAAAATAATAAACGCTTGAAACAAGTTTGACCTAAATCAAGAACCCCCTGTATGTCGTACTCCATTAAAAAAAAGTGTCCCGCGAGGTGTCATTTGCTTTTCTATTTCTACCGCTTGACTCTATAGCTAAATGAGGAGCTGCTTACGTATATCACATACGACATTAAACCTTTTTCTGTCCAACTGTTCTATATTGGAACCGTAATGCCAAACATTCTTCCAACAAAAACTTCCGCGAAATAATTTATTCCTCCAATTATTACAGCAGTGAGGAGCTTAATGCAAGCATTTCCTCATTAGTTTCCGGCTTGTATCATTTTAGTTATTGAGAGCGGGACTAAGTTAGCATTTCGCAATGTGACAGGCCAGTCACATTGCGTCCACAAAAGGACTGAAACAAACTAAACCTACGAGAAGCTCAAGTATCAATGTTGTGCTCCTTGTAGAATTACTTTTTTTTTTTGTTGTTGCCATCGTCAGCCTGTAGGTTTATATTTGATGTGCGTGGTGACTAGATGTAGCACATTGGCAATTGGTAACTGACAACGCTAATTTAGGTAGTTTACCACTAGTCTTTATCGACAATGAACCGCCAAGAGTTTAGTTAACATTTACAATATTTATATATTGGCGTTTAATACAGTACGTTATGTTGGCCAAGAATTTCTTTTACTTGTCGACATTAAACTGCTTGTACACACGAATAGCTTTCTTTAGTCTTGTTTTTCGTGAGCAGTGAGGCACTTAAGGGCATCAACGCGGGATGTAAGTGGGATTACGGTGGGGTCGTTTCGTTGCCAAGTCTTTCTATACCGGTACTGAAAGCAAAAGAACGCTTCTTGCCATTCAATATTGAACTATAAACATTCAATTATATATTTATATATCAGGCGCGTGTTGTATAGGGAAGGCCGTGCCTACACTGAATGAAATAATTACAAAAGTAGCTATGTTTTTCTTTTGTGGCAAAATTTGAATATAATCCAGCAAGATTATTTCGGTTAATATATGATTCGGTTGTTAACTCTTCCAGCTTCTTCATTTACTAACAAATGCTTTGCTCACGCCTACCCTAAGCTATTTTCATGGCACGTGCCTGATATATATTTTATATATATATATATCTACGGTATATATATTTGTGTATGTTGAATAATAGTGGAAAGCAAGAGGGAGACCGAGAAGGGGCCTCCTCCGGGTGACTTGTTCTGTAGGGAATTGATTTGGAGGACGAGGGTCCGTCTGAGGGCTTCACCGATATTTATCGAGGAGCTCCCACTGCTGCTGCAGCAGATTTGGTGCCATGAAATCCAGCTTCTGCC
>LQNS02276481.1:13211878-13227029 GCA_001587735.2 Parhyale hawaiensis | reverse complement strand
GAGTCTTTCCATTTTATCGATATCTTTACACAGATGTGGCGACCAGAATTGAACAGCAAATTCTAAGTGTGGCCGCACTAACGCCTTGTACAAGGGAATGATGATGTCTTTGGACTTGTATTCAAAGTTTCTACCGATGAATCCTCGCACTCTGCTTGCCATTTTCACACTCTTGTCAACTTGCTGACTGTGTTGTAGCTTGTTTGTAATAGTGATTCCCAAGTCACGTTGTCACCAACGAATCATTTTTGTCGTAATTTCAGTTAGTGATGCAAATAAAGAGATGATTGCTTAGCGTAAGTAAATTATTGTTTTTTTTAACTAAATGCAAGCTCAAGGCTGCAAGAACAAATTTTTCTCATCATATTCTGCTTATGATTATGTTAAAAAAGATATGGTTGACCAAAATAAAAAGTTAAATCAAAAAGTTTGGATTATTCGGGACATGTTTTCACAACTTAAGGACTAAATCTACCATTATTAATGTTTATGATAATAACTGTACACTGGAAGTTGATTTTTTAGAAGTACTGTATATCTGCAGCATGACCAAGAATGAAGAAGATCTCTACAAATAAAGTTTAAGAACAGAATCACTGGCCATCTTCTTTTTTATAATATGGATATACTGTAGTAATAGTTGAAAATATATCATCGTCCAAAGTAAGCGAAGTTAGTCCTTTCATGCCAAAAATATCCATTTTAAAGTTCCGACAAAGTTATTTCTAAAAATACGACCCAATTGAGTTTCAGCTTTAAGCCAACGCTGTTTCATTATAACTTCTGACGCATATTTATTAGCGTGTGATGTAAGACCGCGCATTCCTTGTGGGGCTGTTGAATTTGTAGCCTTAATGAATTAGAATTAGGATATTGTTGAAGCTTCTTTGGATATGCAGCCGATGCTTCATCAAAATGAAAAAGCCAGGAACGTGTAGCACGCCGCAAGAATCGTGGAATCGATTATTTAATGTGTTTTCATGATTCATTGAGACAGGAAGTCTCGATGGAAGCGAAAGCAGAGACTAAAACGTCATTAGTAGTCGGAAGAAAATAAAAAAAAAAACATATGGGCACGCAAGTCAGACGTTCTGAAGGCCTAGGTAAGTGTAAGGTAACAAATGGAATGTCCTTCGGCAGCTTTGTGTACTATAATGAATCAGTGTATTTAGCAGTCAAAAATGACAAGTTGCTGCCATTGGCCAAGGAGTCAAGGGCGTCAAGTATTGGGCGCTGTAACCGCCGGTTCAAATACCCGTGCTATCAACTCGAACAGAAGTAGCCGGTACCGAGGGCTAAATTGAGAGTCCATCGTCATAATTCTCCTGAGTTCTCGATGTCGTAGCGCCCAAGTTAAAACTGGAGCACTGCGATATCGAGAGGTCGATCAGGGTTAAGCATGACGATGGATTTTCTATTTGGCTCTCAGTACTGGAACTTCTCGTGTTCGTCACACTACCAGATATCCAACATTGTAGAATTAAAATAAAAAGAAACCCCCGTTAGTGTACTTAATGTATGGGAGGTGAAGAATTATTAATATTATTGTTCATTATTGTGCTCGTGATTGTGCCATAGACTGACAGTCTGTGGTCGACTGCAGCCGTGCACTTATCTCAGGCTTAGCAAAATTTATGTGCAGAACTAATCAGTATATGTGGATTTCCTTTTTGGAGTAGAGGTGCGTTCAAGCTGACCTTACACTATCTCTGTGTGTTCGTGTGAATTTCGGTTGATTGTAATGCAGTTGACCACGAACATTATCATTTTAGTAAATCATGGCCATCCTCCTTATGGTACCAAAATTCAGACGGAAAAATTGCTACAATATATTAAGTTAACCAGAAACATTGGTCGGTATGTCCCCTCCGGGGCCATAGGGTTAGGTTAGTTAGGTTCGCCCATCCTATGTTATGGGGAGTAGCGCCCCCAGGGGTTTGATTAGGTTACCTTTGCCATTAGCTAGGCCTTCGGGACGTCTGTCTTTCGTGCCCACATTGCATCCTTCCACTTTTATACTTCTACTGATCTTACGGTTGTCTGTTCTTCCTCTTCTTTCCCGACTTGCTGTTCCCATGCGCGTTGATCCTGTGTGGGAACACCTTCGTGCATGGGTTCCCCGTTTTTCTGTCGACATACTAGGGTAACATGTCTAGTACCCGTCCACCATGATAGCAGCCGTCCACTTGGATTTAAGAACTTCCTGTGTAAAAACTATCAGTGCTAGAAAGCTGTACATAGGCTTAAACTGTAGGCTAAGTTGTACCCTACAGCTTAAGACTATGTACGGCTCTCTAGTACTGCTAGTTTTCACAGAGAAAGTTTTTAAAGCCAAGTGGACGGCTACTACCATGGTGGACGGGTACTAGACATGTTACCCTATATGTCCTTCCCTTTTCCTCTCTTAGAAGAGCTTAGTACTTATTTAGCGAGGCTTAAATCTTCTTATAGTACTTAATTCCTGGTTGGTATGTCCTTCGTGTGTGGGGTGTATCCTTGATACGCAGGATTGCTGCTTCTACCCTCAAGAAATCTTTACAGCCCTGTTTCAAGTAAAAGTGAAGCTGTATAGGAGGCAACGTGGGACTCTACTTGTGTTGTGCCCAACCCCCCCCCCTCCTGTGTCTAATGTCTGTTTCGGGAAAAGTGGCTCAGTGCCTGCCAACAGTGCCAAGCTGTGCTTGCGTAAGGCTGTGCGCTTTTGCTACGACTGCAGTTTAAATGTATGTGGACAGAAACTTATTACCCCTGCCATGGAGGTTATATTGTTGTTTGCTTGTTTGTCACCGAAAAATATGAACGAATATTTACGAAATTTTCAGGAATTGTTAGGTATATTAGCAGTAACAGATCATTAACTTTTGGTGAAAATCCGTTCAACCGTTTGTTTGTTTGGCTCTGTTTTCTTAGAACCATAACTCAAAAAGTTATGGACGGATTTTTATTAAATTTGCATGAGTTATTAGCTATATCACGAATAGTAAATGGCTAAATTTTTGTTATTCATTTGTTTGTCTCCGTATTTAACTTTTTGGTTATTAGCAAAATAATTCGAAATTATTGCAAACGGATCTGCATAAAATTTAGAGGAATATTAGAAATTTTAACATACATTAATCAAATTTTGGTGAAGGTCGGTTGGTCTGTTTGTGTATTTGACTAAAGTTTATCACAATGTTTGTTAGCAATATAACTCAAAATGTTATGAATGGATTTTCAAGAACAATACAGAAGCTGTATTTACCGTCAAAAGGCACAGATGATTAGATTTTAGTACTGGTACAAAGAATATCATAGTTTCAGATTAAGTTGAATTATTTCGTTGCTTTGCTTGGCGGAGGTATTCGCTGTCAGAGTGTTCGAGCTATACACTAGATGGCTCGCACTGTCCAAAAGCGATGAATTGTGATGACCCTGCTTTATTGATCGCACCTTCATTACCAATTTTCCTCTGAAGGATAAGCTACAACGACCAACAAAATTGCCATACGACGTGATTGCTCTCTGTGTCAATTGCTGTAATCAGTACACTTATTCATTGCCTTAAATGACATGTGAAATTACATGAGCTGATACTTGCTGATAAGCATCACTGAATTTGATTAAATTTCCCACCTCGTATCCAATATCCTGTTCGAGTTAGACTCAGTCTGCTGGGTGTCACCCAATTTCCAAGTCCTCATAATGTCCAACTAGCTATTAGATAGTTCAGCTCTGCAAGCCTAATAATATTTTATCTATACTAGGTATATGAAGACACCATACATCCAAGTTTAAAAAAATGTATCTTAAAAAACTATAATCAGAGAGATGCGTGCCTATTTTATTGAAAATATGAGTAATACTAGTGAAAACAATGAGAATAGGTGATTACAGAACCAAATAAGTCCAAAGACATTATGGCAATATTTTCAAGCCCATTATCAGTACAAATAATATTGAACTATCCGTAGCCTTCACAAATTGCTCAGTTATGGTAGCTCCATTAGACTCTGCGGATTTGGACGTAATGGACTTCGTGGACGTTGTGGACTTCGTGGGCTTTGTAGACTATTTTGAAAATTGGGGACCTAGTGAACTTAGTGGACTTGTTGCACTTGGTAGACTTGTAACTTTTTTAACTTAGTTGGATTTTGTGGAATTGCACACTCTTTGACCACCACGATATTTGAATACGCTGGCAACAACGTTTATCAATAATAGACCGCACGATGCATTCTGTATAAACTCTAATCTGTGCTTTAAAAAACGGAACAGTAGATTATTCGAACAACGTTCACCGATTTCGCGGAGAAGTGCCCCATTCATTATAAAAATAACTCCTGCAATGTTTTAATGAGTTAGCGTGATGAGAGTGCATTGCATGTAGCCAAATAATAGGGAATTTGTGAACTGTTGACTTGAAACGGACAGTGCTTTCCTAATAGCGTAAAAAATAACCGTATCATCTAACACAGTATACGATTGCCAGTGACAGTTAGCTGTTCAAAGGCTAATTTAATATTTCGTTTCTAGAGATTAATTAAAATCAATTACCTGAATGAATTATACTACACATTTTGTGAAAGCTATATACTTATTAGTATTGAACGAAGCCAAGGCCACCTAGAAAACACAGACGCAAGGATTGCGTAAGTAGGAGAAAAGTCTACGTATATGAGTATTGACCTATGGTAAATTGCAAAATTACATTTAGCATAGGTGGCGTTGACTAAGCTCTATCAGTGCCGACTACTGTTAGAATAGTTACTGAGGCATATTTTAATTTACAGTCGACTGACCGGAGTAAAGATGTATCTGCAATGTAGTCAACTTATCACGTGCAATTTTCGCTTGAATGTTCGTTGAGTCCTGAATTTCTGTTTATTAAAAACCAAACAATGATTTATTATTCAAATATGAACCTTTTCCGGTATTTTTTAATGCCTATTAATACATATTAATCTATAAGAAACCCAATGTCATTAATGTTTCTAGCAGTTATCAATGCAGTCATGCAAATATCGAGTTACATTAAAATTATCTGTTACATTCTTTAAAATTTTTATAGTTTATTGTCGCCGTCAAAACAGTGTGGATAAGTGTATATTCGTCATGGACGCAATCTAAATATTTATATTGACTACGACGGAACACAATTATTAAGCACCAGTTTAACTATTGGGATTTCAATGCGTCGGAACAAACACGAACTAACCACACTCATTTATATAAGACCCATAACAATAATTTCAGCGAAAGCTTCCAATTTTTTATTTGATATAATTTCGGACTCAAATACACGTTTAAACGGTTTAAAGTAGAAATACATGCAAATTAAGGTGACCTGACTCTCCGGTAATAGAGTTCTACCGCAAATATTGGAAAATTTATTGCCTGTCTACGAACCTCCATTACTTATTTCGAGTCTGACACTATCTTGAGAGGGTGAAATTATCGTCGATAAAAACTTAACGAATGAAATTTCCTGGCCAATTTTAGATGGGATTTCATCGATGGAAAAGTAGGGAGATGCGAGTGCATGGCGAAAGTTTTTTAGCAATGACATAACGAGATCATAGCAGTAGTCTTTTGACTGTAACATGTAAGTTTTGGTCCCTTCTTTGGCAGAACATGCATGATGGATGGTCGATGAGATATTTGTAACGGCATTAAGAGGGCATATCCGTGTCTTTTTGCGATAATGTAAAAATACCTGGCTACTCATTTGACATAATTTTAAACGGTGTAGATGGCCTCGTGACGGAATACCTCCCTCGCGAGGGGAAAGAGGGTGAAATTGCTGAGTCGGCCGTTGCGGCATTTTTAATATCTAGGTCAGCCAATCTGACTGCCTGCAAGAGATTGGGATTATAGCTCAATTCTTTCTGTTGAACTTAGAGGAAGGATTGATAAATATCAAGTAGATAGAACGAAAATGTAATCACCTCTCGCTGCATTTTTGACATCTGCGGTAACCCACTTGACTGCCTGCAAGAGATTGGGATGATAACTAAATACTTTGTCACTTTTGGGGAGGAAGGTATAAAAATATCACATAGACAGAACGAAAATATAATCCCCTCTCACTTCATTCGCAGGAGATGCTGAAATAAGGAGCACGTGACCAAAAAAGGTTTTTTACAAAAAACATAAATAAAGCATTGCATTTTTTTTTGCAATAATAGTTATATGTGTTTGATCACGTTATCTTTCGTGCTCACGAAACAAATCTAAAACCAAAATTTTTGTTTTAACGTGAAGGATGTACGGCGTGAACTCTTGATTGTACCGATGTACATAGTTATTTTGGTAGCAGTGTAATTCGCTTGCCAGTGCGGCTCTTCTATTATGCACAGCACATAAGAGTGGGTTGACTAAGGGCTTTAGCAATGACATTAAGAGAGTCTCGTCTTCTCTATGAGGAAGTAATATCTGGATACCACTTATTCATTTTTTTATCGTTAAAGGTGTTTGGTTGCGGTAGAAGGGAAGTCATCAATCGATTTATTGTTTCTTTTTTTATATGTTTGCTTTCGAAGCAGAGCAGGGATCCGTATTTTTAAATAGAGTAGCGTGCAAGAAATACATTAATTTGAAAAAGGTTCTTACCTTGTGTGCCTTGTGGGTCTTCTAAAAAAGTCCAGACGACGTTCTTCACGTCACCCCGCGTGTGTGGAGTCACGCTGCTGGGTGTCTTCTGTGGTGCCGCAGTTAGCGACCAAAGAGAAAGCCAGCAGAGAATTATCTCCACAGTGCACGTAACCGCTGACCGCTAGTCTATCTGGTATTCTGCTTAGATCCGAATTCAGTAAATTTTGAACTCTATAATTTTTATATCAGTGGCGTTTCGAAAATGGCGAGGCATTTTATTAAACAATCTTGCTCCCCGTACAGCGAAGCTATTAGAATATCTTTTGGCCACGGCTTTTCCACCATCTCTGCTAGGATGCGTATATCACAAGTCCTTTCAGTTCTTTCTGAGTGTCTGGCGACAATCCGCTTATTCACATTCACAGTGATACGTTCCAGAATTTTTCAAACATATTTGATTGTAAATCGCTCGAAAGACAGCTAAGTCGTTTGTGGTAATCGTGCTCCTGCATTCCTCGAATTCTGGCTGCGAACGATCTTTGGATACTTTCAAGTTGTTCTAACTTTTTTCTTGTACTCAGCAACCGAAGTGGAGAACAGTATTTTATTGTCGGAAGAGCTAGTTATTTCCATTGTGTGAGCATTACATCTACTTCGTGTGACGAGAAAGTTCATGAAACCCATCCACTCCATCTTTTTTCCCTCAGCGATAACTCTAGCAATAGGTATGTTCTTCGAACAAAGCATCATCTTGCATTCTCACTCCCAGGTCTGTTAAAACTGTCTTCCTCCCAAATTCATGCCCGTCGCTGGTAGTATATAGCGTGGATTCAAAGAGCGTTTGATTTTTTTCCGTATCTAAGCTGTTCGAATTTTATTTCATTAAAAGTCATATTTTTTACTAACCATTGGCAGATACTTTCCTGATGTCGCTGCACAGACAGCACGTCTTTCATAGATTGCACAACAACTAGTATTCGTGTATCGTCAGTAAATGACGAAGGGACCGCATAGTTACATCCGTACCCCATGTCATTAATTAGGTTAAATTAGATTGGCGGCGGTAGACGAACCCATAGGCCCATTCCTAAAGAGACACCGGAACTTACGTCCCGGCCCTCTATGAGCTATTACCATTATATTAGTAGGATATAGAGGACTGGAGAATTGAGAAAAAAGGAGGAAGAGGGAAGAATCTCTGCCGAAGAGACGATCATGAATGCACGGAAGCACGATCAAGAGCCGCTGATATGCGGAGCTTAGAGATGATAAACTGCGTAGTTGGAGCGGGAAAGAGGAGAAGACGGATTAATGTGGCTTCGAATACTTTGGCCTTTAAAAGTTTGTGACTCCTGGTGGGGGAGTTCTTATTTGTTGAGGATGTCTCTTCTTATGTATGTTAAAACGATTTTTAAACGCGTTGACTGTCTCTTCACTAACAACACCGGAAGGGAGTCTATTTCAAATGCTGACTATGAAATACGGAAAGAACTGCTGCCTTAAGGTCGTTCTTCGAGCTTTATGCTTGAGTTTTTGACCGTTATTTCGCAAGCGATCATTGAGGTCTCTCTCAAAGAGTCCCGCTGTAGGTACGTCGTTGAAGCCATTCAAATACTTGAATGTTTCTATTAGTTGCCCCCTGAGACGTCTTTGCTCGAGAGAGATAAGACCCAGTTCTTTTAGCCGACATTCATACGACTTGTTTTCCAGCTGAGGTATCAATTTCGTTGCTTTTCGTTGGACTCTTTCCATATCATCGATATCTTTAGACAGATGTGGCAACCAGAGTTCTAATTCTAAGTGTGGCCGCCCTAATGCTTTGTACAAAGGAACGATGATGTCCTTCGATTTCTATTCAAAATTTCTGGTGATGAATCCGAGTACTCTGCTTGCCATTTTCACACTTTTGTCAACTTGCTGACTGTGTTGTTGTTTGTTATAGTGATTCCCAAGTCACGTTGTTGGGTGACAGGAGCCAATACCCTACCGTTCGTTTTCAAGGGGGTTAAAGGGTTCACCAGCCCTATATGCATTACTGAGCTTCATGATGAGAAAGAGAATAGGCCCATGCACGGTGCCTTGTGGTACTCCACTGAGTACCGGCTGTCTGGATGATACTTTGTAGTTGGCAATTACACTTTGAGCTCTATTTGACAGAAATACTTCAAGCCACCGAATACATTTTCCACGTGTACCCATTCGAGAGAGTTTTAAAATTATGTTTCCGTGGTCAACCTTGTCAAAAGCCTAAGCGAAATCTAAGTAGATTACGTCCACATTTTTCCTTGGCACAATGTCTCTACGATGGAATCATAATATCCAACAATTGTGAAGTAGTGGAACGTTTATGTCGAAAACCGTGTTGTTTTTTATGTGAGTAGGTCATTACTAGAGCCCGGATTTATTGCGCTTAATATATTGCAGTTATAGCTCCTAAAAATTGCTCTTATTGCACCTAAAAATTGCTCTTATTGCACATAAAAATTGCTCATATTGCACCTAAATTTTGCTCTTATTGCACCTTAAAATTGCAATTTTTGCACCTAAGCAATAGGAGTGGTAAAAATAGGAAACAAACAAAAGTCAAATACAGCAAAACAATTTAAAGGACAAAAAAAGTCAGATACCAAACGGGAATAGCTTGTCAGTGGATCAACGGACACTTATTTTAGTTCCAAAAACCAATTATCAGTAGGCATAAATTGCGCTTGTACTAATTAATTGACAATTCTTCCTAATAGAGAGATTGATTCTTGTAAATATCCCACTCTACCTGTTTCCATGATGTTTTCCCGGAACGAAAAAGGTTATAAAAATTTAATAGGCAGATTTTGCAATTCAATTATATTTTTACCCAACGAATACATGTAACAATAATTGTTAAGAGAACCAATTGTCATGTTGTATGAAGCGTTGTGACACGTTGCAGTGATAATAAGTGCATGAGTTCACACGTCCCTCACCGTAACGCGTTCAATCACGACCCTGAACATGAGCTATACCTGCGTCAACGTTTTTTTTTTTATCTCTGTCCACACGTAGAAGTGCACTTCATTCATATGAATGACGCTGCGCGTTCAGTTATGATATTGTTCCTTTATATTTGCGCTTATATTTTTGCGTCGGTTTGAAGTCACATTCGTATCCGATAATCTTATCGACAGGTTCTTATAGGAATAGCCTAGTTTAAAAATAGTTCTAGCTTGATAAACCGATAAAAGAGAACTCTGCACAGAGCAATCAGTTGAGCTACCAAAACAAAGATGGCGTCCGTATTTACATAACACTTTCAGGTTTTGTAGTTTTCTACTCTTAAACGGGAGTACTGTACAGTGATTTGATCATTAATGTGAAAGTAAAACAAATTTCGACGTTTTCATGATCTGTGAACGCTGCAGAGGATAAATTTAGCATTTATAAGTTCTGTTTACTGAACTTGAATGACGCAGCGCGTTCAAAAAGGGACATGCTTCATTCTTCAGTCTACCGCGTTTGCTGCAGCTGCTTCTCTCAAATCAACGCGCCGCGTCCATCAGTTTGAGTGAACATGGCCTAATATATTGCATGTATAGCTCTCATTGCAGTTATTTCACTTATTGTAGTTATTGTACTTATTGCAATTATTGCACTAACGCCGGAAACTGCAATTAATTCGGGCTCTAGTCATTACTCTCTAGATGGTGCACTAGGTGTTTACGGAATACTCTGTCAAACCTTTTCACTACGTGGCTCGTCAATGAGACTGGTCTATAGTTAGCTGGATCTGTACTATTTCCTGCTTTGGGGTTTGACGTAATGATTGCGTGTTTATAAGTGCGTGGTAAAATACCATCGTCCAATGATTTGCGCCACATGATGTAGAGTGGGTAAAAAATGCTTAGCTTGCACATTTTGAGGATTTTTACAGGAACATCATCTGGTCCTGAAGCACTGTTCCTGCTAATTTCATCGATGGCTAATTCAATGCTTAATTGTGTGAATTCAAAATCCATTAGGTAGTTATCAGTTGCTTCTAATACTTGAACATCAGGGTTACTGGTCTTTTTGCTGAAAACTTCCTGGCATTGACGGCTCAGTATTTCACTCATCTCTTGATCTTTATCAGTCATTGAGCCATTTTCGTCCAATAACGGTCCTATTTTTGTTTTCAGAGACGAGTAACTTGATGCATAAGAGAAGAAGTACTTACTGTTTTCTTTTATCTTCTTGATGGTTTGCAGTTCATTTTCCTGTTTCTCTTCATCATGAGATTTTGCAAGTTTATGTTCAATCGCTTCCAGTTTTCGCCGGCATTCAGTTTGTCGCTGTAATACACACGATGACTTTTAGCATTTGATCAATCTTGCTCTTTTCTTTAATAAGCTTTTGCGGAATTTATGGTGGCGGTTTTTAGGACATATCCTTCTAGCCGGTGGTAGGTACTCCACGCACTTTTCCAACAGAACGTTTTCGAAGATTTCGTTCATTTTTGTATCACTTTGAGTTGAGTAATTTAGAAGAGCGTCCCAGTTCACCGACCGCAGCTCATCGTTCGAACCTTCCCAACTTATCTGATTATTGAAAGCATTTAAATCTCGAAGACTATTTATGCTATTTTGTCCATTATTCTTCGAGTCACTCGCTTCATAGCTACTGAACTGGGTTGTGATATCGATGAGTTTATAATCAGACAAAGCTGTCTCTTGGGTGTTGATATTCTTTACAAATTCGGTACTGTGTACAAAATAGGAAGTCTAAGATGTCTTTCCTTGTTGGCGAAGTAATCATCTGCACTAATGAAAGTTGTTCCATTACCTGTAGTAGAGATAGTGCGTGTTCTCTTTCATCTATTGTGTACGAAAACTTCTTGTTAAAAATAAAACTACCCGTTTCGTCGGGCACGTTTGGATGTAGCCATTTTAGGAATGGAAACTTGAAGTCACCTGTAATGATTACACTGTACTTCCTATCAAGTCTACTGCAATGTGTGTGAATTTTGTCGAGCAGCTCCGCAAATTTCTCCGAAGCACATTTTGGCGGTCCATAGCACACCACACAAACCAATTTAGTTTTTCTTTTTTACAATTAGAATTTCACACCTGTTATTCGAGAATTTCTGTAGAATATGTGAGCCATGCTGTTCTGTCACATACAACGCTACTCCGCCGCATTTACGGTTTTCGCGGTTACACCTGTGCATTGTATAGTTTACCTATTGGAATCATAACGATTATATTGCGATAACTATGAATTGCGTATATATTGTTAGTGATTAACTTTTTACTGTAGGGTAGAAAACTGTGTGGGGAAAGTAGTTTAGGCATTGTTCTGCGAGCTCAAAGAAGTTTCTCTTCACCCACCGCGATAGTCCCTGCATAGTAAGTATGCGTTGATACGGCAGCCTTTGAATTTTCAGTCAAACAATGACTCTAATCACAACTGCAAATGTTACCAGGTTTTGAGACTTAACAAGATTGAATTATGTCCCAAACACCCGTATTTTTTATGCAACGCTATTCGCCTCCGTACATAGAGAGAATCCCATCTACTGTTTATGGGTTAGACTGAAAGTTAATCACCCAATCAAAAAATATAGGTAATTATTAAGCATTATCCGATGGTGCCGTTTTATAGTCGGATATCTACCCATGAATTTGCGACAGGTTCTTAACTAAGGTACATAATATCGGTACACTATATTATTCTTTCATAATTTCACGCCCCGCTTCGCCGTAACAAGCCTAATATCTATAAGCCGTGGCAGTCATCAATTTTGTTGGCGTAGTTTCAAAAGCAATAACTGCGTCCTCTTCGATGTCGCAGTGGTCGTAATTGGGTAACAAAACGATACTGACATTGCTTTCATCTAATAATTGAATTGCAGAGTTATTTGTGCCTCTGTCGTTCCTTTGCTGCTACCGTCATCTCGTCTGACCTTGCCGTGCTAAATTGATCGCAAGTTAGAGTGTCAGCCTTGCAGTATTTCGATATACTGAAGAAGAGAACGGTTCTTTGAAGTTAATGCATCGGTCTTGTAAAGTTTCTGTACATTGGGGCATAAATTTTTTGTGTGGTTAATGTATTAACGGCCTTGCAGAATTGCTGAATTCTGAACATAATAAAAATACGTTAAAATACGTTAGAAAATCAGCTTAGCAGCCTTTCCATTCATTGGAAAATCCGTTAATGTGGCTTCAAAATGTCAGCCTTGTTGTATTTCGGCAGAATAGAAAAAAATGACAGCCTAGAAGCAGTTACCTTCAGGTCACTTGCATGTGAATAAATTATCTGAAGGGATGTTTGCAAGACGAAAACAGATATTTTTGCTAAAATGTTATTAATGCACGATGAAATAGCTAAAAAGTATTAATAATTATTGATAACTGTGTGTAGGTAGGATGGTTTTGCAATCCATCTAGGATCCATGCACCCATATGACGAAATCTGGACGAACCATTGCTCCGGAATGTAGTTTAGTCTATCCCTTCCACTTTAATGTCCATTTTCCTAAAAATAGCCTTTTCTTTTTTTTTCATAACTATTTTTTAACCACTAACAGGTCATTGTATATTGGACTACTTTAGCCCCTAGCTAGGCCTTCGCGATGTCTGTCTTTCGTGCCCACTTTGCTTCCTTCCGATTTCATGCTCCTTCTGGTATTACAAACTTTCGTCTGTTCTTCCTCTTCTTTTCCGACTTGCTATTCCCATGCGCGTTTATCCTGTGTGGAAGCACCTTCCTGCATAAATTCCACGTGTCTATCGACCTACTATATGACCCTTCCTTTTCCTCTCTTAGAAAAACTTAGTACTTATTTAAAGGTACTTAAACTGTCCTAAACTACTACTATTACTACTGGAAATCGCACCCTCGATCGTCTAAATTATGTACTGATGTGGTATAAAATTTATAGTAAACAACTAGTTATATCATGTAGAACTAATGGCAAAAGTGTGTGCCTTACTGCAAAAAATGAAATAGAAATTGTATTTAGTGCACGTTGTGTTTCAAACGTTTATGTTGGCATCATTTGCATTGCAACGTTATTATATGTCAAGTATATAACAAATATATGTTACATTAATTTGTCAAATATTTTTTTTTAATGCATTAAATTGATGCTAGTAAAATGTGTAAGATAGCGGGGTCGCGCTCACTAGATGATGGAGGACGTTTTGACTCACCCAATTTCTATCTCTGCTGAGGCAAAGTGGCCAACCTAGACGTTTTACTGCAGCTTGCTACCCACTCCATTCAATTGACCGGATATTTTCTTGCCTGTGCAATTTGAAAATACAAGGAAAATAGTTTTAAGTCTAGTGTACAGCATGGTCTACATCCGTCTCGAAAGGCTCGACTTGTAAACTATTCTTTCAACAGACCCCCCGGTGTGCGTATGGTCTGCAGCCCGGGTAGTCAGGGTGTCTTTAGGAAGACCTCTCCACCTACCGTGCACGGTCACCGCTCTCCCCCCCACCACCTCATTCAGCTGGACCTTGAGCAACGCTCTTGCACAGGTAAAGTGTCTCGGTCTGTTGAATCATATGCCTAGGGCCATTAAAAACTTTCCTACCCAATTTATAAAGTTCCACGGTCTCCTGAACATCGTGCTGTTACTGTGGTTGGCTGTCACCGTTACTGTAAAGTTCCTCAGTTAAGGGCTATATTGACATCCCGCGCGCACTATGAGCTGCGAATATGAGTTTTGAAGTTCCTGAGATACGGAATTCGTGAGTAGTAATATATAGTTCTAAATTTACCAACTTGAGTGATATATATACTTATCAAGAAGTATGTATTGAAATGTTGTCTGCTTCTTAAATAAGATTATTTGTTGGTTGAAAAGCGAAAGTGTTTGAAAAATTATTGTTTTGTTTCCAAATTTAAAAGAGTAAATTGTGTACAAATTTTGGTTGAGCAGACCTTTAATTCTTGTAGCAAAACAATAGTTATATGCTCAGAATACTGAATTTTACTGTTGAATGAACCCATTGGTACCTACTCTCTATAACAGGAGGTCCGCCCGGGTACTTAATGGGCTTGTAATTTATATTACAAGACTCGCCTCCTAAGGGACAGAGCAAACGTTACTTGTTGCTTAACGGTCACTTTCCTGGAGAATTTTGGCCTGCAATGGTACCTAACTTGCTGATTTTGTTTTTGACCATTAGCACCATAGTGCTACTAAAATTCCCTCAAAACCATCAAAGAGCGGTGCAGTGTAACCCGCTGCACCTCATTCAAGCCCTCCCATATTTGGTCTCGTCAGGATTCCAGTCCGAATGAGGCGCGGCCCCACTTAGGGTTAATGTAGACCGGGACCTGCAACATTTTCCAGGGGGATC
The DNA here is from genome assembly GCA_001587735.2 of Parhyale hawaiensis. Taxonomy (NCBI): domain Eukaryota; kingdom Metazoa; phylum Arthropoda; class Malacostraca; order Amphipoda; family Hyalidae; genus Parhyale; species Parhyale hawaiensis. Next base: position 13,212,132 of record LQNS02276481.1, on the reverse strand, counting down.
GAAGCGCCTCAGCGTACTTCCTCCATGCGGTCAAACAAGATGGCGCTCAAGCTCCGTCCTCTTGGACTCAACTAACATGAGTAACACTACTGAAGGACAAAAAACAATAATTTTAGTGCAATCATAAAGGCCCTCCTCCCAAGTTTTAGAATGACTCCTCAACATTAGGAACTGTCCGACTAGGAAAATCACGTACACATCACCTCAGAATATAATCTTGCAGAGCACAACCGCCTTCTACAACAGTTGGGTCA
>LQNS02276481.1:13198848-13211778 GCA_001587735.2 Parhyale hawaiensis | reverse complement strand
ATAATAAAGGGATTGTGACACTGTGAGTGTGGTTCGCAACACACCTTCTCCAACCAGTTGGGGCGTGCTGTGACGCGTACGTGGATCTTAAAAATCAGAGCTAATGAGCAATTTAACTTTGATATTCACTATCAGTAATCTCGAATTGATCGATAATTGCTGCCCTGGTCTTGGGAGTAATTTGGTTGTTGACCGGTGTAAGCAATCAAAACACTCCCCTACTTGAACACAAATTAAAATAATGTCTTCGAAAATCAGCGACAATTTCGTAAAGTACTCGTTAATTTCGGAAGCATAGTCGGGAAGAAGAACATAATTACCATTAAACTGCATATCAAACATGGAGAAATCGGCTATCTGATGTTAAAAAAACATAAAGTTATTCAAGTTCAAAAAAGTGAAAGAAAATTTACCGTCATTATAAGATGACAAGCAACAATAACAGTTCTGCGAGTCCTATTTTCTATGCTGACGCTAATGACGAAATTATTTCGACGTACACTAATTGATGTAGACGCACCCTAGAGAGCCAGCCGATAACTCCCTGATATCCGACTCATTCAGAAGTCCGTTACTCCGTAGTGCTTCTGATTGCAGAACGTGTGTTCCAGTTGCCTTTTTCTTCGATAGTTTTAGCTTGTCCAAAATTTTAATCCTGCGCGTTCGATTCGTCAGTTTTAGGTATTAATGAAAACTCAAGTACTCTACAGATCACCCAAAACTCATACCTACGAAGCAGGATCTGGTTGAATTTTTGGTCTCCTCAAACGCAATCCGTTTGCGATATGATGAATCGAACACTTTTGCAATGTCAGAATTTTGCAGAAATTTTTGTATCGAAAAATTTATAATATTTTAATGTTTCTTTACAAGAATGCCTCTCCAGCATCACTGAAATCCAAAATATGTTCAGAGATACACGGGGATTTTCGTACCGAAAACTTTATCGTGTCCTATTTACAATATCTCTCTGCAGGAACGCATCACCGCCATCGAGGAGCCTTAGAATAAAGTAAAATATTTACTAGTTATTCTTATCAAAATACTTATACTGTATACTCTATCCATGTCTCTATAGGAACGCATCACCAGCATCACAGAGCCTCAGAAGACCCAAAGCAACGCAGAAGACTCCCTGGAAGGACCGCTATCCAGCACCTCCTCCAGCGTGCTGGAGTACAGGCCTCTGACCCAACAGGACTATGGCACTCTGCTCTGTTGGGCCGAGAACGCTGTTGGCAAACAGAAGGAACCTTGTGTCTACAGCATCAGACCTGCCCCTGGTGGGTCTATTGTTCCCTTGTTGTGGTGGAACCCCTTTGAATTGTTCTTATTTTGTTGTGGAAGACTTTTGGGTCGTTCTGATTTTGTTGGGAAAGACTTCGTAGTTTTGTAATTTGATTTGGATGCCCTCTGCATTGCTCTTCTTTTGAGTTCGAAATCGGTTGGAATGTATGTATTTTGTTTGAAAAACTCTTTATAAATGGCACAGTTTTGATATGGCTTTCTGGTCGGACTATCTCATTTTGCCAATCTATCTCTAACGTTTGTTATTACTCTAATCTGGAAGCACCTTAGATTGTTTTTCTTTTGTTCTGGACGACCCTCAGAAGTTCAAAGATGAATCGTTATCTGTATGATGCCAATTAGGTTTTTTTCCATCTTTAACGAGCCTATTAGTTGAACTTTCCATCTTCTAGTTCAAAGAGTTATACATTCTGAACAATTGTCTTTATTACATCAGCCTTGGCTAGGCCTCTGTAGTCCTTAGCCAATGCGTTAGACTCCAAAGAAGACGGACTAAGATAAAAGTAAGGTCAATTTCACCCCATACCCCGATTAGGAAAGCCACACGCACTGGTTCGTGCAGTAAATATAGGCAGAATGCACGGCTGCCGTCAGAGCAGAATTTTGTAAAAAGTAGTGTATTTTTTGAGAAAAAAAAACTTGCACAGTATTTTACAAAACGGTGCAAGCGTCAAATAAGGTAAAATGGAGGTATATGTAGTGTCAAATTGATGCAATATATTGTATGAATAGTGGATGATTTACGCAAATCAATAAAGTAGTTAAAAATGTTATGTATTATTGTGTAGTTTGTGGAAATCAATTGAAGTTATGTATAGTAAATTCATCTTGAATGAGGTTTTATATCAAGAATGCGTTTTAATCTAAATTAGGTAAAGGAGGTCAAAACTTGGAGTGAAATTACTGAAAACTTTGCACAAGCGCAGTATGCAATTATTGCTTATTTTGTTGTATTACACAGAAGTGCTGAGCCCGCCCCCCAAGTGTCACGTGACCAGATACGGCCACGATTTCCTCTCTGTCCACTGCGTGCGGCCCAAGGCGGCCCTAAACAGCTCCCTCGCCACCTCGGACAACTCCACCCACTCCCGCCATGAAGTCGATGGCGGCGGTGGAGGCACCAATTCTGCTGAAGATTTCCACAAAGTGTCTTACACCCAAGCCACGAGAATGAAAAGTCCCCACAGACCTTCCTCTATTGGAACTTCATCCCACGGGGAAATGAAGGAAGATTGGAACGATGACACGGCCACCGCCTACACAGATTCAAAATTTAGCCACAACGCCGAGCTTTCCAGGCAGCTTCCGTCAAGAACTCCGTACGTTACGCTTGAAGATGGAGGCCATCGTGGTCACCAGACTTCTCCAATTGAACTACGGGCGAAACAGCAAGAAATTCTGATTGATGGAGACCAGGAGGTTTTGTCTTCAGAGCTCGGCGGCGACAGCAAAGGGGTCGTGCTTCCATTTTTCGTGATGACCGTGCGGGAGCAGCACACCAATCAGCTTATCTCCAACGAAACAAGTAAGACAAAAATTCCTCAATTTTCTGCACTATTTATTGTTGTCATGTTCCTAGTTATATGCTGTATTCCCACAGCGTTCGCTGTGCTCCAGCGAAAGGTGACAATGTAGTATGTAGAGTAAAATGAAGAACGAATAATTGAGAAAAACAGAAACAAAAAAAAAATAAAGGAAGAGAAACCAAAAACATTATCTGTAGAAACATGAAGAACGGAGAAGCAAAGATGGTCGGCACGAAAGAAAGATGTCTCACAGGGCGTAACTGATGGTCCCCTGGGAGGTAAGATTGTTCATAACGCAGGACGAACTAACCTTTCCCTCTGGCGCACGTTCATCCTATGCCCTCTGAGGGATGCGTCTTTTCTGTTTGACTGAACTTTGGATTGTTGTAAAATTTCTAGCATGGGTGGAATAAAATAGAAGACAATCATTCGTATGCATAATATGCAAGAAGATGGAAACACTAATAGTTTTGGTATATTTCTATCTGACTTTGGTGACCTCTAAATTTTCGACAGCGATACCCGTGGGGAAATTCCACGGTAGTAGATTAGATGTCGTAGATGCTAACCTCAATCGCGCTCGGCTCATCTTGTATCATTTTGAACGATTTGGCGCCTTTTAAATCTCTCATGAAGGATGCATCATATCAAGCAGTTCCCATTAAACAAAGGAGTAACTTCGAACCCGCCCATGTTGTTCCCGGCCTGTACCATGAATACTCTATTTTTCCCCTATCTAACATCCAAAGCGAACCGTTCTTAAAGATGAATGAATGAGCCGATCCATAAGGTTACTACTGTTTAATGCTAAAACTCAAATCTGTACGCTTGAGGCATCAATTCTTTAGTATAGAAGTGAAAACAGGGTATCATCGATAGCAGTGATCACGTGACTGACCCCTCAGGAGGCATAGGATGGGCCATAGGGTTAGGTTAGTTAGGTTTGCCCATCCTATATTATGGGGAGTAGCGCCCCCAGGGGGTTTGTGTAGGTTACCTTAGCCATTAGCTAGGCCTTCGGGACGGCTGTCTTTGGTGCCCACTTTGCTTCCTTCCCATCTTTTACTCCTACTGATCTTTCCTCAATCTGTTCTTACTCTTCTTTCCCGACTTGCTGTTCCCATGCGCGTTGATTCTGTGTAGGAACACCCTCGTGCATGGGTTCCCCGTATCTATCGTCACACTATGTGTCCCTTGCTTCTTCCTCTGTTAGATCGCCGTTGCTGTGGAGACGGAGACTCAAACTACTCAATATAATAATAACTAGAGCACTCTGAGAGCGCATACCTCCGCCAAGTGAGCCAGCGGTAGCAAAAATTCAAATTGGCTCTGAAACCATAATTTTTTTTGCATGAACTCCAAAATCTAATCATGTGTGCCTCTTTATATTAATAACAGCTATATCACACGTTTGAGCGTCATCTGAGTCATTTTAATCGCTTTTACAGAGTCTCGGAAATTGACCAATAAGGGTATTTTTTGAAGATCCGTTCATAACTTTTTGAGTTAGCTATACTGTTATCACGTTAGGACAAATATGAGTCAAACATACAAACTAACCAACCGATCTGCACCAAAATTTTATCATTTATGTCTTTTACCACTACTAACAACTTCTATAAATTTCATGAAGATCCATTCATTATTTTCTGAGTTATTGTGCTAACAAGCATAAAATTAAAACAGTGACAAACGAACGAACGAACAAACGGATTACCAAAATTTGGTCATTTACTCGGTTATATACCTAACAACTCGTGTTAATTTCATCAAAATCCATTAATAACTTTTTGAGTTATGGTATCGAGAAAAATGACGCAGACAAACAAACAAACGGATGGAGAAATCTTCGCCAAATGGTAATCATCTGTTCCTCCTAACATGCCTAACAATTCCTGTAAATTTCATCTAAATCGGTTCATAACTTTTTGAGTTATCCTGGTGACAGACAACGAGACAGACAGACAAACACGACGAAAACATAACCTCCTTGGCGCAGGTAATAATCACGTAACTGAAGTTAGTGAGGCTGTTGTACAGTCTCAATCCAAGAGGGAATTTTATATTTCTGTGAAAGGTGTAAAAGGTGTCTGGATATGATGTTAGCTAGCGGTTTATATGATGTACATTATTAAAATAATTGAAGGAAAGGAATGCTATGGGATAGGATGGGATATTAAAATGGAAATTAATGATTTTTTAACTAATGATCGAAACCATCACGAGTCAAATAGCAGAATGTAAATAGAAACATTTTACCTATCTTATAGGACAGCAGTTGTAACTTTTTTGCAAAGTTCTTAACCTATAACCTTATTCGAGTCATTTACCCACTTACTTATATTCGGACATTGTTGAACTACCAACCGAGGGCTCGATATTACTAGAATTCTAGCGGCAGAGTTGGTAGTTGTTATTATAGGCGCCTGCGATGGATGCGTCGAGTCTAGTCAAGCTAAGCCCAATTGGTTTGAGTTGGCTAGAAGTTTGCAGAGAAGCGTTGGTTTCGCAGCCAAATTACTCTTAAGACAGCGTTCCTGTGGATTAGGATTGTATTTTCGACTGTGTCAGGGCCACCAATTCAGGTTTAGCACTCACAACTTGATCGAGATTTACGAAGCCAACATAACTGCCTCATCCTAGGTCTGGAGAGTTGCGCCCTCACAAGGAGTTCTTATGAGTTACTCTAGATTTTTCTATCCCTTTGGGAAATCCTTGTGAGCCTATCTGGCTTCTTTGCTCCTACATGCCAAAATAGTCTTTACCTCCGCCAAAGTGGTTACGCTTTCGTTGAGTTTGTCTCTCTCTTTGTCTGTTAGTCTCTGTTTGTCTGTGCGTCACCTAGATAACTCAAAAAGTTATGGACGGATTTTAGCGAAATTTACAGGGATTGTTATGTATGTTATGAGAAACAGATAATTAACTTTTGGTCGAGATCCGTCTATCTGTTTGTTTATCTGTCTCATTTTCCTTAATGCCATAACTCAAAAAGTTATGGACGAATTTCTATGAAATTTACATGAGTTGTTTGCTATATTACGAAAAGTGAATGACCACATTTTTGTAATGATCACCTTGCGTGTTTGTTTGTTCGTTTATTTGTGGCTGTATTTAATTTCATGCTTGTTAGCACAATAACTCAAAAAGATGAATATGGATCTTAATGAAATTTACAAGTGTTTAGTAATGTCAAGTGACATAAATGATTAAATTTTGGTAATGATCCGTTGGTCTGTTTCTGTTTTTGACTAAAGTTTGTCAGAATGTTTGTTAGCAGCATAACTCAAAAATTTATCAACGGATCTTCAAGAAACTTGCTGGAATTGTATATACTGTTAAAAGGCACAAATAATTAGATTTTGGTGTTGGTACAAAGAAAATCACGGTTTTTTGACTAATTTGAATTTTCGTCACCGTTACCTTGCTTGGTGGAGGTATGCGCTTTCAGATTGCTCTAGTTATTCTGTTCTTTCCTTTCCTTTCCCCATTTGCCTCTTTGAGGATTCCTTCCTCGAAATGCTTCTCGTTTTTTGACAAACTACATGTTACGTTTTTTCCTTGTTTGAAAAACACGGCCCCGTGTCCGTGAAAACTTAATACCATTAACCTGTTTTAAAAAGGCTATGTTATTTTGCTACCAAGTCTCTTTGTCCTACTGTATGCCTACGGGAATAAAAGCCTGTATTACAAGCTAAGTAACGCAGTCTGCTGCAGATAAGGTTAAGGTCTCTCAGTCTAAATTCATCGTCACTTTTTGCAATAATAGCGCTAGATGTATCATCTGCTGAGGTGTACAATAAATAGGCTTTAAGCTATTGAAATCCAAAAGTTACTTGCCGTTGCCTATAAATAAGGCTTCAAATAGTGTAATATTTACATACAAAGAAGGTAGACTAATTTAAAAGATAAAGGCTTAAATGGGCCTAGAAATAGCATTCGTATATTATCTTTAAATAGGAACAATGGGTTATATTCGGGTAACAGGGGAAACGTTGTCGTCAACCTTTTATCGGGAAGTGACCATCTATGGTAACTTCCACCATTATGCTACTCAGTGGCCTGATAATAGGCTTAGGCGTCCGGAAATATCTCGTAGTCTACTTTTTAGCTAACAGATTACGAACTGCAGGTTCTCCTCGTAAAGCAATTTTTACCTCCGCCAAGGAGGTTATGTTTTCGTCGTGTTTGTCTGTCTATTTGTCTTGCTGTCTGTCAGTCTGATTGTATGTCTGTCACCAAGATAACTCAAAAAGTTCTGAACCGATTTGAACGAAATTTACAGGGATTGTTAGGTTTTGGGAGGAACAGATATGTCAATCCGTTTATTTGTTTGTCTGCCTCATTTTTGTCAATGCCATAACTTAAAAAGTTATGTATGGATTTTTATGTAATTAACATGAGTTGTTAGGTATATAACAAAGTGTAAATGACCAAATTTTGGTAATGATCCGTTTGTTCGTTCGTTTGTCACTGTTTTTAATTTTATGCTTGTTAGCACAATAACTCAAACAGTAATGAATGGATCTTTATGAAATTTATAGGGGTTATTAGTAATGTTAAAAGACATAAATGATTAAATTTTGGTGCAGATCGGTTTGTTCGTTTGTATGTTTGACTCATGTTTGTCCTAACGTTTGTTAGTAGTGTAACTCAAAAGTTATGAACGGATCTTCAAGAAAATTGCACAAGCTGTTATTACTATCAAAAGGCACAAATTATTAGATTTTTGAGTTCATACAAAGAAAATTATAGTTTCAGAGCCAATTTGAATTTTTTGCTACCGTTGCCTCGCTTGGCGGAGGTATGCGCTCTCAGAGTACTCTAGTTTAATTTTGTCTTTTGCAGGTGTCTGATGTATGTCTACCATGTACTTTAATTCACAAGTTCCTAATATCGGACACGTGGTACTAAAAATTTTGAACCTGAATACAAAATAAAAATGCATGAAACAAGTTTGACCTAGATCAAGAACCCCCGTATACCGTACTCCAGTAAAAAAAAAAAAGTGTCCCGCGAGGTATCATTTGCTTTTCTATTTCTACCGCTTGACTCTATAAATGAGGAGCTGCTTACGTATATCATATACGACATTAAACCTTTTTCTGTCCAACTATTCTATCTTGGAAACATAATGTCAAACATTCTTCCAACAAAAACTGCCGTGAAATCCATTCATTCCTCCAATTATTACAGCAGTGAGGAGCTTAATGCAGGCATTTCCTCATTAGTTTCCGGTTTGTATCACTTTAGTTATTGAGAGCGAGACTAAGTTAGCATTTCGCAATGTGACAGGCCGGTCACATTACGTCCACAAAGGGACTGAAACAAACTAAACATACGAGAAGCTCAAGTATCAATGTTGTGCTCCTCGTAGAATTACTTTATATTGTTCCCATCGTCAACGTGTAGGTTTATATTTGATGTGCGTGGTGACTAGATATAGCACATTGGCAATTGATAACTGACAACGCTAATTTAGAAAGTATACCACTAGTCTTTATCGAAAATCAACTGCCAGGAGTTTAATTAACATTCACAATATTTATATATTGGCGTTTAATACGGTACATTATGTTGGCCAAGAATTTCTTTTATTTGTAGTTGACATTAAACTGCTTAGACACATGAATTGCTTTCTTTAGTCTTGTTTTTCGTGAGCAGTGAGACACTTAAGGGCATCAACGCGGGATGGAAGTGGGATTACGGCGAGGTCATTTCGTTGCCAAGTCTTTCTGTACCTGTACTGAAATCAAACGAGCGCTTCTTGCCATTCAATATAGAACTATAAACATTCAATTATATATTTATATATCAGGCGCGTGTTGCATAGGAAAGGCCGTGCCTACACTGAGTAAAAATAATTACAAAAGTAGCTACGTTTTTCTTTAGTTTTTTCATTTACTGACAAATGTTTTGCTAACGCCTCTCCTGAGCCATTTTTGATGACACGTGCCTGATATGTATTTTAAATATATATATATACATATATATATCTACGGTATATATATTTGTGTGTGTTGAATAATAGCGGAAAGCAAGAGGGAGACCGAGAAGGGGCCTCCTCAGGGTGACTTGTTCTGTAGGGAATTGATTTGGAGGACGAGGGTCCGTCTGAGGGCTTCACCGATATTTATCGAGGAGCTCCCACTGCTGCTGCAGCAGATTTGGTGCCATGAAATCCAGCTTCTGCCAGAAAATTGTAAGATTCTCCCTGCCACGTTGCAGATTTTATGCAATCTCATTTAGGGTAAAAAGGATATAACTTACCCTCGCCTCGGCGAACGGCCTCTTCTTCCCTCTCTTTACTATCAGTCCGAAGATTTAAAAATTTAGAATTTGTTGGTCTGTCACATTCTGTCGTCTTAAAATTTTAAAAGGCAGACATTTTTGGCTAACAGACGTCTTCTCAATATTTTAAAATTCTGAAAGTGTAAGGCTGTCACACAATGTATTCTTGATATTTTAAAATACGATAATTGTTCTCCATGCTCATAGAATTCTCTTGAAGCTGTAAAGCAGAGATAATTGCCTAACCTCGCTCTGGTCCTGACGTCCATTGAGATTATGTCCATGTTGTGCATACTGTACACATTTAGTGGACGTTACAGGTATTGCTAGTCCTACTGAAATTATTTAATTCAAGGTACGCAAATGTTAACTTTATAAGCACCAGCGTAGTTTATAAATATTTTAAGCATTGTTTTTATTACGGCAAATTGACGTTTTCGTTCGTCTATTTAAAGTTACGTATGTAAATGTTGACGAGTAGCATAATTTTTTTTTTTTTGTTTTTCAAGATTGAAAATATTACAACTGTTTGCCAGCTACGCTGGTATAAGCTTTCCAGAACTTTAAAATTTGGGTATTCTTTCCGGGTTACCTGATATCTTTTTTCAATATTTTAACGTCGAGAGATAGTTGACCTGTTACACAGTGTCTTTTATGATTTGAATTGCAAAAAATATTATGAGTTAGTCCCTCCTGTGTTTTAAAAGTTGCTAAATCAACTGCCCTTCAATTAAAGTTAGTGTATGCAACTCTACAACTCTATTCAAATTAGAGATAGAATTTTTGTGGAAAATTAAATTTTTTTATCAGTGGGTAGAGAAGCAACAGGGAATAAAACATTAACTTCTGAGAAGCATAAATTCAGAAATTTATTCGAAATTCATGCTCACATTTTTTAACAAAATTATATATGACACCGATAAAGTCCTATTAAGCGCCAACGGCATCTTACTGATGCAACCGATATCTTCGGAGTTCATAAGATTAACCCGGATAAATTCAGATAATTTAAAACTTATTTCAACTTTATTTCCAAACAATTATATATGAACCTATGTACAAGTACACAAAGTCAGTTTTAACAATACTAACACTGAAAACGGAACTATTACTAATATTAACATTGCTCAATATTTTATCATTAGAAGCAGTAAGCAACTCTAATCTGAAAGGCTCTGAACCCCGAACAGATATTGCTCGCGAGGAACGGACAAGTGAGTAATTCTCTACAGAGTCGTCACTACAGCCCCGCTTCCGCTCCGCTTCAATAGGTTACAATAACGGTGCTTTACCTCGCAGGTTTCGATGGCCAGTTCCAGGTGACGGGACTCACCCCCGGTGTGGGGTACAGCCTGGCCGTGACGTCAGTTGGGGAGAGAGGGGTCAAGTCACCCCCAACCCCCCTTATGGCCACCACACCCCTCCAAACTCAGATGGTCAGCGACGCCAGTGAGTACCAAACCTCATCGAGTGATAATACCGTGTTTCACGTGACCAAAACAACACGTGGGACGTCACAGTCAGTAAATCCTATTCGTGGAATTCAACGCCCCTACTGGCTGTGACGTCATGCATGGCTTTGTTTTTCTCGCAGAAAATCACGCTCGCTTCATTGTAAGAACTTCAGGCGAGTAGGGGGCAAGTTGAATGGCAGTGCTGGAAAGTTCGTAGGTTGAATGGCGAGTTTCCGAATCCATGCTTGAAGGCAGAGTAGCTGCTTACGCCAGGGCCGCAGTCTATTGTTTTCAAATGCGGGTATCATTGAACAAAAAAAAAACTAAGTTCTTTAAATGACATTCATAATGTAATATTCAGCCCATGAAATAGTCAGTGCCTCGACCACCTTATATTTGTCATAAAAGTACATATATGCATAACTACTACCAAGCATTATGAGACTAACAGGCTAACCCAGGGTGCGGAGCCAAGCTCTAGTGCATCATGGGTAATGAGGCGTGTGACGTTATTAAGTTCAAGTACGATAATTCGTAGCTCTTTTACATTGTTCCTCCATCATTTCATTTGGGCCTCCAGGGTGCCCTACATGTCCTACAATCATTATAGTTGCACAAAAACATGTATCAGAGCATCTACAAAGTTTTTTAACTCTCTGAAGGATAAAACTTTATTATTATGTAGGTGTTTTTCCGTAAGAGGCACGCATCCGGTCGGAGAGTTTCGGGAACATGTTTGCCTAAGCTGTGCCGTCGCGTACGCGTCGTTAACATATCCGCCTCTCCTAATCGCAAAAACCACAGCATCATTGGAAAAATATGGATTTAACATTTGCCAGTTTCAACAACATCGTTCCGTGAGACAGTTTAGGTATGTGGAATACGGTTGGGTAGTTGTTTTGTTCTGCAAGTTAGTTAACGCGAGTCGGACGCCACCCTATTCTACTGCTGTAACGCGCGCAGCTTATAACAGCTGATGTTTTTTTTTCTAATTTTACCAAGCAATTGTATGGCTTCTGCGTATTATATATAGACTTGCTTTAATATTACTTCGCCGGAAGGAAAGTTTTTTTTTTTTCCTTCAATGTTTTACTTACCAATCTTGTTAAAAAGTTCTTCTATCTCGGCGTTCAATTGCTCGCATCTGAGCCAGTTTTTGTTGCAGCGGTTTGCAATTATAGAGGATAGCAGATCACTGGTAGAAGACGAAAATGAATCGAAATCATTGTGGTTTTCACTCGTATAAATCCATCTTTAGAATGCCATATTACTCTCGATAAAACTCGCTTGATTTACTGCATTGTAAAGACAATAAACTTGGCTCCAAATTGCTTCTGATACATACGGGCATTTGCCGTTCTAATTCATCTGCTCTTTTACAAGCCTTTTAACCAACGTACTTTTAAAATTTTGTCCTTCAGAAAGCTAAGAAAGTTCGTAGATGCTTTGATACAGATTTTTGTGCAACTATAATGATTGTAGGACATGTAGGTCACTCTTGAGGCCGAAATGAAATAGAGAAACAATGCAAAAGAGATGCGAATTACCGTACTTGAACTTTATGACGTCACACGCCTCATTACCCATGATGCACTACAGCTTGGCTCCACCCCCTGGATTAACCGGTTAGTCTCATAATCCTTGAGCTACTACATGGATGGCGCTGTTATATATTTACTTACTGTTATATTGTAATATTGTTTGTGTATATACCAGAGGATACAGAAACGTTCCGACATTAGGACACCAGGGTCTCTATGCGGCCGTGTGACCTCTGCCTGGGCCCTGAGGTTTGTACTGGGTCCTGAGGTTTGTACTGGGTCCTGAGGTTTGTACTGGGTCCTGAGGTTTGTACTGGGCATTGAGGTCAGTACTGCGCCCTGAGGTCTCGACTAGGTCCTGAGGTCTCTACTAGGTCCTGAGGTCTCTACTAGGTCCTGAGGTCTCTACTAGGTCCTGAGGTCTCTACTAGGTCCTGAGGTTTGTACTGGATCCTGAGGTCTGTACTGGGTCCTGAGGTCTGTACTAGGTCCTGAGGTCTGTACTGGGTCCCGGGGTTTGTACTGTGTCCTTAGGTTTGTATGGAAACTGAGATTTGTACTGGGTCCTGAGGTCTGTACTGGGTCCTGAGATTTGTACTGGGTCCTGAGGTCTGTACTGGGTCCTGAGGTTTGTACTGGGTCCTGAGGTCTGTACTGGGTCCTGAGGTCTGTACTGGGTCCTGAGGTCTGTACTGGGTCCTGGGGTTTGTACTGGGTCCTGGGGTTTGTACTGGGTCCTGGGGTTTGTACTGGGTCCTGGGGTTTGTACTGGGTCCTGGGGTTTGTACTGGGTCCTGGCGTTTGTACTGGGTC